>DWNE01005205.1:0-14248 GCA_018249875.1 Cecropterus toxeus | reverse complement strand
ATGTTATTTTGATATTACAAACAGACACTTCAATTTTATTTATATGTATAGACAACAAAAATATCTAAGATAAGTAAAAAAATAAATGATAAAGTAGAAATAAAAAGGTAAACAATATTTTTATAACTTACTAATAAATAGATGATAGGCGTTATATAAAATACCATAGAATTAGCCTAAACATTAACACCCTCCTTTAAGTAGATGCTGTAAAATCAACAACGGTTTTACATGCAGTAGTTAGCACGGTTTTCCTGCGGTTATTCATTTCTCAGTCATCAACACACGCATTCAAACGTGGTGACAACGACAAAGCATCTCTTTCTAGGGCAAACCTATTTCCACCAGTATGTTGTATACAACTCTAGCTTAAAAACGCAACAGCAAGTCATGAAAATTCTTTCATTCATACACGTAGTGAGCCTAAACACTCCTTATACGAAACCACGTATAATAAAGACATATAGTCTATAAACATGTCTCGTTGAACAATCTAATCCTTTATAATCCGGTGAGATCAAAATAATCCGTTCTATCAAACTAACAGAGACGCTAATTCCATTACAGTTACGCCGTCAATAAGTTCGTTCCAACGCTCATTCGGACCGCAAATTTAATATCGACGAACGAACGAACGACTGGATTTGTGACTAAAATATCAATTGCCCACACGATACCGTCGGCGTGGCGTCGAATAGACTCACAAATTACATTATCAAGATTCAATTTGCAATGAACAGTCGCTGCTAGAAATCTCTCCGATCCCCATATTTGAATAATTTAACGCTGCGGGACCGTGCCGTGACCTCCGGGCGCTTTTGACTGGAAGATCCTTTGGCTATTGTATTCCAATTATTATATTTAAACAGTTTTGAATTGAAGGTGATAGATTTATTTGGGAACTAAGTTCAGTACATGTCGCGTAGCAATGCCCGCGCTTCTGAATTATTCTAACGTAGTTTTAAGTGAGGTTTAGGGCAATTATTTAAACTTAGTCCTAACGCATTAATACGCATAACACGTATAATTGTTTTAATGCATATCTCTTGAATACGAACTCACTTTGACACCCTAAATATTCAGATATAAATTACTCTTGTATAGGGAAATGTTTACTTAAAGTGGAACGATTAGTTGGGCGCATATGTAAAGCAAATTTTAATAGTTATCCAGCATTGAGCATTTTACTTGATGTAGGTAGCACTGAGGGATTAAAGATTTCCTTTTAAAAGTAATTTTACTCAATTCGCCTAGATAGGGTAAAGACAAGCTATCAAAGAATATGATAACGAAAAATCGGTCTACGGATAAAGATGCAGGCTTTTGCATTTCGTGAAAGACTTGGGACATCTAGAACCTCTACTCTCTCCACAGATGTCAAGTACACTACATAACCGTTCGCAACCTTTCTGAGTAAATAGATTCCGAGAAGTCATGCATTCAAGTCAAGCTTTCATATCATCACTTAGATTTTCCAAATGAACTAAACAGCTTTAGTGAACCACGCAAGTTAAAGAAGTGTCCATAATAGATACTAGGAAAGTTAACTGAATTGAACTAAGTTGCAGTAATGCACTCACTCAGCTTAAACTATTAGGATAATGAAGTTTCCACTTCGAGGTTCCCGATCAATTAGCTCTCATTCACTTTGGATTTCTTAATATCCTAAAGATTTTGGATTTACTGAATGTTTTTCATCATTTTAATTGAGGCTATCAGCGCAAATGATGTAGCCCCCAACAATGCACTTAGGAGTAATTAATGGATTATTTTGTATTTTACACCAAAACTGCAATCACTTTTATATGAGGCGACCATCTCAGTCCTCGGGAGTAGCAACGCATCTGTGATGGTTGCTACTCCCGGTCAAGTTGCTTACAAATGTCCATGGGTGGCAGTAACCACTTACCATCAGGTGGGCTGCTTGCTCGTTTGCTACTTCATATTTACAAAAAAAAATCATAAAAAATTGTGGCTTACACCACTTTTGCGATGATACCCTCAATTTATAGTACAAATTCGAAAGTTTGTGACGATGTGCATATGTGTTTTATCTTCCTTAACTTCCATAATTCAGATTTAGCTACAATTGCCCTGAAACATCCCAAACTCTATCTATAGAGCGAGAACAATAATATCTGTTACAATCGATACGAATTCTCTCGAACCCGGCACGAATTTACGAACTAATTTAGTTACAAATTTAACTCAAAACATTCCTGTTCAAACCGTTGGACGTCTATGAAATTGGAGATCTTGACATTGCTGATCTAATTTTGTCGTCTAATTAACATCTGAGATATTGTCATTGTCATAGATTTGAATCGTAAACTCAAACTATTTTCATTTACCGTCAAATAAAATAACAAATATGTTTTTCTAAGATACTTCATTTTTAGGCTCCCATACCCAAAGGGTAACAACGGAACCCTATTACTAATACTCCGCTGTCCGTCTATCCGTCTGTCTGTCACCAGGCTGTATCACATGAACCGTGATAGCTAAACAGTTGAATGTTTCACGAATGATGTATTTCTGTTGCTATAACAACAAATACTAAAACAGAGTATAAAAAATAATTCAGGGGGGCTCCCATACAACAAACTTGTTTTTTACCGTTTTGTTTAGATAATGGTACTAATCGATTATTTTTTTAGAATAATCGATTTTTAAAAATTGATTTCTTGACCATAAATAATCGATTTTAAATTAATCTATTTTTTATTTGCCCTCTGATTTTTTTTGCTTACCTTAGAATTACTAAAAAGATTATATTACTAAAAAGATATAATAATTTGGTCGATTATTTTTTAAAACAAAAAAAATAATCGATTTTCAAAAAATCGATTATTTTTTTGCAAAAACATCGATTTTTGGAAAATCAATTATTTAATTAACATAAAAAATCGATTATTATAAAATCGATTTTTGCCCAGCCAAGTCACATACCTACGAAACGATATTTTTAAACTTTATATATTAAAAAAATATGTCAAAATCGGTTCACGAAGACGATAGTATCGAGGTATGAAACATAAAAAAATACAGTCGAATTGAGAACCTCCTTCTTTTTTGAAGTCGGTTAAAAATATCGTTGTTATCTAATTGATATCATATCATAGGTCATGTTAAACATTGTGGCCTTAAATATTGGCATATCTGTCATCTATCTTCATTTAATACGTTTTGTCACTTTGAAAAAAATATGGTTTCAAAAGAATTAAAAAAAAATGTCAGTTGTGGTCTATGTTTTTACAAGCAATTTATGCAGCACGTTATGTATCTATCAGTCAGCTTTCGTTTTACTGTTACCAATACTTGCAGCATATTATCTTCGTCCGATCGTACTTCAACGAAGAAGTAAAATTTTACTGTTGTTTAAATTCAAACGTCTCCATCGGCGTACACTTCGAAAGAGCGGACGCGGCGGCGCGCGCGCATCGCATATTAACATCTATCTACAAGCTGGATGCGTACTGGGGGTAGTTTTCATGCCATTATTTAAATAATCAATCGTGCACATTTTTTGTTTGTTTTTTTATTAAATTTTAGTTACTTAATATCACGCTATAATTTTCACAAAAAAATTAAGACAGTTTTTTTATGTTTTGATATGAAGTTAAGGTAAACAAATATGAAGTTTATAATTTATTATAATATATACACAAAAAATCATACATGTGTCGTAATAAAGATTAATGAAAATAAAGATTTAAATAAGTTATTTCGAATAATTATTACATTTTCCCTAACAGTAATGATATTGTTTTTGTTTCAGGTATGTACCTATAAGCTGATAGTAAACATATAAAGGCAAGTTTATTTACATACTACACATGCAGCTTTTTATTATTTTAAATACTGTCTGGAATTTTTTTACAGTACATTTCGATGCACAAGTTCACGTATTTAAAAACATTTGTAGTGGGATGTTCCGCTACACACATTATATACCGTCTATCTATCGTATAGTAATAGTTAAATATTGCTAATATTAAAAATTACAAAATGTTTTGACAACGGAGGCATGGATGGATTTTGTTACTTAATCACGCCAGAAAAAATAAAGATCGTTCTTTTTCTACGTTTTTCTTTTCTTTTCTGCTAAGGGGGACAGGTCTAAAGCCCGAATCCAGGGTGGATTTACATTCATGTGTTTAATACCCATTGCAATCAATTCAGGGACTTTTAAGTCAGAAAAAATGTCAATAGAATTTAAGTTATAATTATGAAAAAAAAAGGTCATATATTTTATTTTCATAATTGTGAACTAAAAATTAACAATTTTGTTCATTTTGATACGATAGAAATATAATTAAATTTAATAGCTTTGCATATATTTCATTCTTTAAATCATCTGTCCCTTGATTGAATTGAATGACATTTATTTGTCTGTTCAAATCTCTTGCGCCCAGTGTGTTTCTACACCGCAGATCAATAACCTGCAGAGGGCGACACATATTCGTGTCATGAACGCTACCTTAGCTAGGGTCTCATTGTTTTCTCCAACGGCGGTAATGGCTCGGTTTACATTCAAACCTCCGGTTAAGCGTTCACTTGTTATCACCAATCAGCCAATCACACACAAACACACACACTTTTTTGTTATTTTTACAACAGAGCTATATTTTCTCTTCAAGATGTGTGAATGATAATGCTACGGAACCCTTCGCCTGCGAATCCAACTCGCACTTGGCCGATTTTTAATTCCTCTCATAGCCCCACACTAGGATTTTCTATGTTGTGGGTACTATGGACACACAAAGACGAATACACAAACACCCAGATCCAGAACAGAATTCTAAATTCATTCAGATACCTGTCCGACCGAGGATCGAACCTGGTACCCACTGCGCGTTAGACCGGCATGGTGACCGCGCGGCCACGCGGTTTGCCAATCAGTCAGCATTTGGTGCTACTTGGCCGACCTACTTTGCTTCGTCGGTTTTTGTTATTTAACCTTTTAGTTTAGAATTATTAGTTTTTTGTGTAAAGAACAATTGATAAAACGTGTTAAAATTCACAAGTTTTAGAAATTTAATTTATGTTTTATAAGATCTTTTTGTTATTGAATCATTAACAGTGAATTAACTGTTAACACAATTACCTACTTATAAAGTGTAAATTTCATCACATTCTTTTTATTCAATCTTTAACAATCAAATATTTATTAAAATACGAATGAAGTTTTAAAAATAAATTGAGTTATAATTTATATTGAACAATTTTCATAGAATTAGTCAAGGTAGAATATTTGTGTAATCTACGAATATAATGCACTAAACTGTTTCTGCTCTAAATGGTTAATAATACCTTATATAAGAAAAGTACTCGTTATTTTGATGACCGTGGCCGAGCGGTTAACATACCGATCTAACGCGCAGTGGGTCTCGGGTTCGATCCCCGGCCAGACAGGCATCTAAATTATGAGTTTCGATTTCTGTTCTGGGTCTGGGTGTTTTTGTATTCGTATTTGTGTGTCCATGGCACCCACGACACAGGAGAAAATCCTATTGTGGGGCTAGAAAGTGAAAATGAAAGGGAGAAAGCGCCTTATTTTGAGCGTCTTATAATTTTTATATCTTTGTGGTTGTCGATTTACTTTCATATGAGGCGACCATCTTCGTCCTCAGGAGTAACAATGCATATATCCTCGCAAGCTAGTTTGTTATTTCAATGTGATACGTATATCACTACTCTTATTATTATACTAGTAGCTTTAACAACATGTTATCTCCTCACTCCTAGGCACACTCCTCTCAGAATAGGCTATATAGTCTATCGCGCTGGCCAAGTGCGAGTTGGTAGATTTCACGCACTTTTGAATACTTTTTTTAGAGAATTCTCAGATTTGTAGGTTTCCTGGCGCTGTGTTCCTTTACCATAAGATAGTGATAATAATTTTCTAAAACGCACATCATTTTAAAAAAATCAGTAGTACGTGCCTAGGATTCGAACTTCGGGCACCCAATTCAGAGGCCGGTAAACCATTGCGCTATTACTAATCCGTAGTAGTAATATTATTTCAAACGTAAAGCATACAATAAGGTAATTAAACACTTGCAGTAAATAAATATTCATATATCTACACAGAACACGTGAGCGTCACGTGTGCCGCGGTTGACCGCGCGACGCGAGTACAATGGGCTGAATGTGACACACTGAAATAAGATACTAGATTTTCAGTGGCTGTTTTTACACGTACCTGTGCCTTTTTATATTTTTATCTATAACTATATCACTAATCATAAATCAAAGTTTGTGATGTCGAGCAGATAATTTTTTTTATTAAAAGAAGTAACGAGTTAGTTTATGTACGTAGGATATATGTAGGATAGTGTCGATGACGAATGTTAAAATACAAACGGATAATAATTTAGTTTTACCTCTATGTTATTATTGCATCATCATTCATATCAGGTACTATATGTGTCACGCAGTTTCACCCGTGTTTATTAGAGAACAGTCTATTAAAAACAAACAAACATAGCGTGATGTTATATAGTTACTATTCAACACAAAGAGTTTCAGTAGTTCCTGAGATTAGCGCGTTACATTTAGATGACGCTGTCTCCAAATCCGAATCAAGTTTAAATTTGATATAAAAATAATAATATAATGTCGTTAATATTTTATTCTACGTTAACGAGCTTTTTGCTTGGTCTTAAAAATAACTGTTATTCATATTTAATACCAGATATAAAAAATAAATCACATAAACAACCTTATGTTAACCAAATTAATATTTAATTTTATTATACATGAAACTAAACAAAAACAAATAATATGCTTCTTACAACATCCTAATGTTTCCAAAATTAATGTTTGTTTTTATTCTTGTCATTTACTTAATATAATTTAAACATATATTACTCAAACTATATTGGTAACATATTTTGAAATAGTAACTTTAAGAAAAAACGAGAAATACTGCCGTCATATCTTTGAAGTACGTACCGAAAAAAGATCATATTACTGTTTAATTGAAGAAGACAGTTTGTATGTGAATTAATCATATAAATAGATTTAGATTTCGATAAACACTATAATACCTTTGACAGAAGCTGAGATTCTAAGCAACTGCATATTTCTATCTCACGTGTGGGACAACACGGCTCGGTACGTCACTACGTAAGAGAAATTTACGCCCGAGAATCATCAAATCTAAATTTGTAGGGATCACCTGCACTCTGGCACATTGGCACGAGTGAGTTGGGTTAACGTGAAAATAACTTATTTGGTTTTGTTTCTTAATGTAGATAACCTTGTGAGTGTATTTTAAAATTCTTTCTTTTATTCTTAAGCATAAATTTTATGTCGCTGAAAATAAAATAAAAAATGTTGTATTTATCTTGTACGAAGTAGATAGTTTTTGTGAGAACTACCAATGAAGGCAGACTTAGATTTCGATAAACATGATTGTACGTTTAACATAAGCTAACACTGTAAACAACGACATATTTCTATCTTAGAGTTAGTAGGCAGTTTGTCGTCATCTCACGTGTGGGACAAAACGGCTCGGTACGTCACGACGCACGAGAAATTCACGCCCGTGAATCGGCAAATCTAAATTCATAGGGTTCACACCTTCACCTTAACGCGAGTAGGTTGGGGTAACGTAAAAGTTACTTATCATTGCTGACAAACTCTTTTGTTTCTTTTTGTAAAGTTAATTGTAAGTGTATTTCAAATTGTTATTTTTTCTTTTACCGTAAAACATTAATTTATATTGCATAATATGCATATAAGCATTTATATTTTATATAAAACAAAATCGTGACCAAAACCAAATTACATTTTGAAATGTAATAGTTATTCACGATAATTAGTATGATTTTATCATACATTACATAGTACTTTTCAATTTTGCAAGAAAAAATGTTTTATGTTCGAAAACAAAAAAAAAATATCTATCCTTTTTTGTAAAGTTTGACTCCATACATTTACGTAAGAGACGTAACGTTCTTCGCAACACTATTTAAACTTCGATGAGAGTCCACAGTCCATACGGATGACCTTAAAACCGTTTGTTTTATGATGCCTCTATTTGCCAACTAGCCAAAAGTGGACGTAATGCGTTGACTTAACGGCAATGCGGCCACAAACGACAACGCATTATTACGACATTGTCATAAATGAAAGCCGTAATCGTAAAGGGATTTGTAATGCGTGTGATTCAAGCGATTTAACTTTAAGCTGTTTTTCTCAGTTTTATACTGTTGTAAGTTATGTTTGCTTGTCTATTTCCGTTGCATAACATGAAGTCGTCATGGACCAAGATTCTGATGTAAGATAATAGAAACACGGCCGTATTCTCGATATCATGGAACCGAATGGGAGACCTCAGTTTTCCAAATTAAATTAGTATAATTAATATTTATTGTAAGAAGGAAAAGAGTCACTTTTAGAAGTAAAACAACTTTAACAATAGTAAAAAGTATTAAGTATATTCTCGTCTTCTTCTTTACTTAATTTACTAATTATAACTATTTTACATACGTAAAATAGTTATAATTAGTAAATTAATATTCATTTTTACTGCTACAAAATACAGTAAAAATATTAATAGTACGTGTTATGTTATTAATTGCATTTTTTTATAAAAAAAAAATATACGAAAACACATAAGTGTAAATATATAAAATATTTTTATATGACAAAGTATTATTTAAACGTCTTGCGGCCACTTTTTTATTTGGTCAATATTAAATTTAACATTATAAATTTATTCCCCAACGACTACGCGACAACCCTTATTTACTTAACTGTTAACCGGAGCACACACTCAAATCCCGAGGGTGGAAACATTTGATTTAATTGCTTATTCATTGGTCTTAGCGATCTTACGCCCATTGTTTCGGTACTGTATGATTTTACAGATGTATGATTTTATTGTATTTATCCACGTATGTAATGTATGGGTTTCCCCGCGATACGCCATTCGTGGATCACGGCATGTGGTTTTTACAATTTTTAAACCTTCCAAAATCTTTAGAAATAATATAGTAATCGTATTTTTTGAGTCAACGCAAATATATTATGTATTTTTCTAAGCTAAGCGTGATAAATAATAGCCACTCTAGATGATTATAAATTAATCACTCAGTTCTTTTATAATAACCGATGATTATTTCAAAAGATATGAAGAGCTGTTTGTTTATATTATATCAAAGTGCACGTAACATAAATCACGGTTTATAAAATTACAAGAAAGGAATAAAGGAAATGACATAATACGATGAATGTAGGCCTCTAGAACACTGTCTTCAAGACGATTCATTACTCAGGTTCGTTGTTTTGCTTAGCTAAAGATAAGTAGGTACTAAAGTTTAGTGCGAATTTAGATTACGTTGCTTTTGCCTCGCCTTGTGTGCAATGGAAGTAGGTATTTAGTTAATGTAAACATTCATGGCGATTCCATTTGAGTCAGGTAAAGTGTGGCTGTGTGTGTTTTGGGTTGCCAGTAATGTCGTGGATAATTAAGATGCAATTATTAATTAGGATGTTTCTAATTTTTTGCACACTTTTAGTAAATTTGTATCTATGAGTAGGTGCTTCAAAAGTATGTTGAAAACTACCACCAACACGGACCAACATGAATTATTTATGGCAATAATAATATTACATAATATACACTACTTAAAACCAATAAGTAACAGCATACAGAAATTTAAGTTAAAAAATAAATCCTGTACACAAATAAAGAATAATTCTTAATACTTAATTCATTCATTGTTGTGTAGGGTGTCGGGCAAAACTTCCGATCCTGGCAACCCTGGCCTTGATTGGCCGCGACACCTATATCCGTCCGTCCTATTCCCACAAACGCGATAACAATGCAGCTGTTATGCCCGTTTCACACCTCGCGCCTCGAGCTTAAACGATACTCCCCAAAGACGCGTGTCGCTTGCATACGAATGTGTGCGCTCGCTATTGTTTTGTCATCAAGTGTACATGATTGTGTAGTTCGCCCGCGTTCTATATTGTGAAGTCTGTGGTATAGGCTTTGTGCTGTAACTAATCTATGCATTCTAAGGATAATTCACTTATTCAAAAAGAGAATTAAATAAAAGTTTTCGTTAAGTTTAGAGTTGTTTCCTGAAAAGAAATTTGTGGGTGAATAATATTTGAAACTAAATACACCATGTTATATTTACATTCAAATTAACGCCATGTCTTACGTACATCCGAAAGCAGAAATATTTCAATTGTATCCTCACTGGATGGCATTTTAAATTAATACAAAAATTGATGTACATTTTCCGAAATGACACTTAAGTAGGTACGGTAAATAAGTATAATAGAATATAAGACATCATCTAAATGTTTATTTGAAGCCTGATTGATATAGACGTATTCCAGAACTAAAATTACTCATAATATTTGGCATGACTGTCTCCATTTTTGTATGTGTGCGTTCATGTGTATATATATACCTTTAAAATTATAAGAATATTTGCGGGGGACGATTCAATTTGCTAAATGCCCTGCCGCCAACGAACTCGGTGTCGACTTTCGGTTCATGTTAAACAGTTGTCTTAAATGAATCATGTTGCTACCTACCTTTGGATATAATCTCATATCTTGTTACCTTTCTGACAAATGGTTTTACAAAGATTACGAAGTAATTGAAACGAATATAATTATGTATCGTTAATATCTTTAATATCGTTATAGTATATACGTATCGTATATGTATACCGGTTATACGTTCTCATAGCTTTTATCGCCATGTAAAAACAATTGTACAAAGAATAAAAACATACCCACTGATTTTCATGCCGCATCTTCTCAGTTGAGGTCGTGTTCCGATTCGGTGGTAAAGTAAAAAATGTTGTAACTGACAATTTGTAAGTGGACACATTGTTTAACCTATACAAAGTAAAAACTTTTCATTTCATTTCTTTTTGACAGGATATAGCTGTAGAAAACTTTAAGTTTATGCGATAAAATAATATAATACATTATAATAACTTTATGTATCTAATTACAGGATACAATAACATTTAAACTACACGCCACTTTTACCTAAACATTGAGACGGGTGAACCGATTTCTACACTAATTTCTTATTAATGCAAGCAAAAGGAACATCTTCCCGTGCGATGCCGGTATATGTGACATAGTCAAATTGAAAAACTATTCGATTACAAGAAACTCAAACGTTATGTTCTAGGAGCTTTGAAGTTTCGAGTGACACATTTAAAATGTACCACCGCAATTCGTTCGGAGGCTCTTAAATGGTTCCAATACGGCCTTGAGACGACTAATGATGAAATATTCAGCTGTTCTGAAGCATCTAGATCTCTGGAAATAGGTTGACACTGTTCCGAATTGTAAAGTTTTGTTTGATTGAAGATAATTGGAAAAGTAATCTGGGATTCACTGCGCGGGACTAACGATAGGTATATTTAATTATTCGTTATAATTGTTCGCGTTAAAGTTGGAACTGGGGGTATTCCGGCGACGTTCCAACTCAGTTCTCAAGCAACGCATCTGTAGGCAACCTCCGGTAAGACAGATTTTATTTGGCGTTGATATGTATGTGTATGACCACCTATGTATCTTTATATCCATATCTCGTCTATTATCGCTCGTCTATTATTTCCATATTATATGTAAAAATGTATATGTATTAAATCTTATTATATTACATTTGAAATTAGTTAATGATACTCGATTAGTCTAATTCTTTAATGTGCAATATATAAATAAATTATAAAATAAAATAAAAATGTAGTGTTTTTTTCATTTATTTTCATTTTGCTTTTCTGTATATATGTACATTTTGTAAATATTTTTTCTTGTATTATATTTTAATAATTAAATAGTCTGAAATAAAATATTTAAATAATAAAATTTATTTTAAATAATTAATTATCTTTGAATGTGTAACACGTTGAGTAGTTCAAGTTCGATGTTCAGTTGACAATTATCCACAGTGTAGGTGTATTATTCACTGGTGGTACAAATCTCCCCTCCACCACATTCAGTATACGATTAACACAACCACCTACCCAACACGCCCGAGGGGTTCATGATAAAATATTCAGCGGGTTCCGGAAACACTTCACCGGTTAATTAATATTAAACCGTACCTCAAGGAACGAACGTTTCTTGGGCTGTCTTGAATGGGGACTGAGGTAAAATCAACAAAATTACCTTACCTCGAAAAGATTTCGAAATGAGCTAAACGCAGTACAATCCCACTTAAAATAATAAAGGTCTTAAAAGCATAGAGCTCATTAATGTTAAGTGGGAAGATAAGGACTTTTTAGTGGCCTTTCGATCTTGGCTGCAATCCTTTTTAAAGATGTACATGTAGATATTTAGCAGTTTTGACATTGTATCTTCGTTACTAATATTTGTACTAAGAATTAGAAATATTACTTATTATACATCTATAAATATAAAAGGCAATTCCGACTCACTGACTTATATATCAACGCACATCCGAAACTACTGTGCCTAGAACCATGATATTTGGTACAGGTCTTCCTTTTAGCAAACGAGCATGCAGTCCACCTGATGGTAAGTGATCACTGCCGCCCATGGACATCTGTAATGTACCCCAGATAAGACCCGTCTTAACTGAGGTAAGCCACAGATGCGTTGCTACTCCTGAAAACTATTTTGGAACACCTCGGACAAGTATGTCTCCCTTAACACAATTCTCTCTCTTAAATATAAGTGCGGCGGTGATGCTTTCGGAATTGAACCACGATGAGCTCTACCACTTTTAATCTTCTCTATCAAAAGTAACTGTCTAAACTAAAGTTAATGTATAGACTTATATCACAGATGTGTGGCTACTCTTGAGAGTTGAGATGGTCGTTTCATATCAAAGTGAGCTGGCAATCTTATCCTTTCACCAAAATATAAGAACTACTTCACGATATAAAATATAATGAAATAGGCATGTTAGTTTGAACGCACTTATTCTAACGAGTAAATGCTGTATTTACATGAATAGAATTTCTCTACGGTATTCGATATCATGTCTCTATCGCGATAATATAATTTATTGCTGAAATATAGTAGTTGGATATTGGTTATTGATTTATTGGCACCACCTCCGGAGCCTGTCTCAGAATAGATGGCGTGTATGGGCGCCGATTATTCTAGAAGAATGGGACCGTTGTATAAAATAGATGTTCGTTCCGGCTATGAGCGGGTTCTATCGGAAGCCCGTAGCGTGGTTACATTTTACGATAGTTTGAAATAAAGCGTTGATATTGAATTGTCTGTTGTAAGCCGAATGTAGGTTACAGTACTAACGTATATCAAATGGATCATATAAAAGTGCTGGGAAAGTCATTGATTTATAACAATGATTAGAAGTGAAGGTGCAATTAAAATCATAATGCGTTTTACTTTTTATATACAATTTGAATTATTGTGACTATATAGAGTTCATATGGATATTATTTTACTATATTGCTATGTATAAGTACTTGCAAGTTAATTATGTAACTTTCACTTAACCACGAACTAACAGTGGAATAATATGTCATATAAAATTATTGAACTGTATTTGATATGGATACAAATGTTGGTCATGGCCAAACCACAACTAAAAAACATCCTCCTTGTGGAGTAGAAATCGTCACATAAGGAAAGCCTTCCCTCGTTTTCTCTTTCTTTTTCTCTGTATATTTCTATAATATCCTAATGTGTGTGTGTGTGTTTATTGGAGCATATGACGAGCATCATATGCAGGCAGTTATACAACCTAAATACTAAACGCATATATATTTAAAAACTGATTCATTATGTATTTTTGTTGCAAATCTTACGTGAGGTATATTGTTTTATTGTAGTGTTACATTTCTTCAATCAGAATAATGAAAGTTCGTTCTAATAATGAGTATTTCACTTTTAAAAATCTGATACATCCCATTTTCTTGAAATCCGTCAACTGCATTGCCATTCAGGACGTATAGCTCAATACGTCGTATCGCGTTGAAGTGAGCAGCTCACTTGCATTCGCGTCGAGTCAGCTGCGATCATCGTCGATTCGCGTTCGTTAGTTCCCGACCAGTTGTCGAGATTGAGTGCCGATTGCGATGTATTGGAGTTTTCATTAGAAGCTTTCACTGGCATGCTTTGTATTTCTATTTTTTATTTTAATATATAAGTAGCAAACTGGCATGCAGTCGGCCTGATAATGAGTGGCTACTGTTACCCGATAAGTCTTACCTGAGGCTGACCAAAGACATGTTGCTACTCCATAAGACTTCGTTGGAAC
>DWNE01005204.1:0-14248 GCA_018249875.1 Cecropterus toxeus | reverse complement strand
GTCCCTTAGTCGACTTCTACGACATCCACGGGAAGAGAGGGAGTGGTGCTATTCACAGACCGACACCACACGGCCAATGTGGTAGATAATTTGAACTATACAATTGTATAGTTCAAATTATCTACCACATAATATGCAAGTAATTCGTCGCACAAGAAGGCACTAACATCCAGACATTAAAACGGAAGGCTGTCAGAGGAAATATTAATAAACCATGTAAATATTAAAATAACCAGAATATTTCTTAATGTCTATATCTTAAGGCGATTCCCGTTAAATATTTATGAAGATTAAACAGTAAAATGTCCATATTATTTATCAATTTTGCTCCTCATGTTACGCAAACGCGAATTCAAATACTTACAATGAGAAAATCTTTGAAATAAAATAGCAGAGAGTCGTTATATTTTCTCAGAACTTGGATGAGATAATAATAGAGTTTGGTATTTCACAATAGATCAGCCCGCGGGGAAGCCGACAACTGACAATAGAATACTAAATCAGCGTAGTGTATACGTTCTAGTAAATAGACAAACCACATTAGCATTTAGAGTTAAAAACAATAGCTCTAGTTTATATAAATATAAACGTGAAACTGTCTCCGTCGAATGTGTATTTCTAGTTTTGCAAAGCAATCTTTTAAATATATAACTTTTTCCTAATAATACACATAGTCTATATTAACAAAACGTTGTAAGTATTCCTTAATTCATTTTGTAGACATATAACTATTGATATTATCCATTTGCTTAATGTACCTTAACAACTTACAATCTACTTACAAATCTACGATATTTTGATGTGATTTATATTATGTTTAAAATTAACTTGAGGATGTTTCGTATTTATATTGAAAAGAATTCCAAAAGCGAGCAAAAAAGGACTAGGCAGCCCGTTATCTTATAGTTTTGTAAACTGTAACACAAAACAGCAGCGTTATTTCGAATTTTGATTTTTGGTACAATTTGCAACGGATTCAGTGGCCTAAATGTGGGAACTCATAATCAACATATATTCATTTTTAACGCTCACTACCGACGTGGCGTCAAGCGTGTGACGCTTAAATCCGTTGTTTCGTGGCCCTCGTTTAAAAGTTGGAGTACCTTATGAAGTATTTTTTATCAGCCGACCGCGTAGGTAAAACGCTATATAGTATAATATAATAAAAATCTGTAGGTTTATAGACCTTTCAGGCATAAAATGGCGGATGATGGCAAGATATAACTGAATGAGAGCACAATAGCCCGTAAGTACCTACATACGTGTATATCCAGGTTATATCCAGTACTAAAGTCACACATATGAACGCTTTTGCGTACATACACCGACATACGGAAATTCTTATATATACACACACATATATAAACGAGTATCGCTGAGTAAAGGAATAATGCAATACTATCTTCAAAAAATATTTTTTTACACTTATTAATCATTTTTTATCATAATAGTTAGGTACGTTGCTAGGTAAGTTAGACCCTCTTGGACATCAATCTTATTCCTTTGTTCTCCGCTAAAGATGTTAATCCGGCTACTGGAAAGGAGCGTTTCGCCTCCTTAATCTAATAAATGCCTTTCAAATGTGAGTAAGTAGGTAAGAAGATACGATAAAAGGTATCGTAAGGAATCATGTAACACAAAAAGTGTGTTATTGGATCATCTTACTAACATAACGACTCGTGTGGCGTTGGTCAAAATATTGTCTAACACATAGGGTTTTTGGATCGACCCTCGGCCGGGCAGACATCCAATTAATTAATTCAGATTTATATCCTGGGTCTAAATAAGTTTATCTCAAAGTAGGGGATAGAGTTTGTGGGCGCTGGAAGCCTACAAGGGCTAATTTGGCGAGTGTGGACGCGGTCTAGAGGACGATGGCTAATCTACATTATTCTAAATCTAAATAGACCAAATATGGAGATCGATAACCTTAGTTTATTAAAGTTCCTTTCATATCCAGATATCCTGGTAGAAATAGTTTATTTTTAATATTTTGAAGATGTTTTTAAAGGTAACTTTGAGAACCTTTGATATGAGTAATGGTATTTGTGTTAACATTGCAATAATAATAGAAAGTAATTCAAACATTAACTATAAAAAGTAATCTTAGTCATAACAAATTTTAACAAAAAGTATTTATAATTTATTAACAAAGTGGTAGAGATATGGTTCGATTGCGGACGGAACGAACCAGTCCTACACCTATTTCTAGCGTGAATTGGTTTTTGCGTTTTACAGGAGGCAATCATCTAAATCTTCGGAAGTAGCTACACATCTGTAGTTGACTTCATATAAAAACCAAGTTCTGTATGAAGTTGCTGACAGATGTTTAAGGGCGGCAGCGACCGTTTAATATCAGAAGGACTGCATCCTCGTTTTCTACTTCAATCTTATAAAAAAGTTCGTATCAGTGGTATTGAGACCACAGTACGGGTAAATCTTTTAAAGTTAACGTTTAAACGACATCACGTACCAAATCGTAGCACTTTGTAAACGGTGAAGAAAAATCGTGCATATTTCCAGTTCGTTCCCTGTTTATTGCCGTGATTTCCGATTCGGAATCGTAAACTTTATGGACCAGTAACTTCATGTTCACGAATCAGTAAGGTACTTTTAGGTCACGTTAGTGCAAAGTTTCCGATTCGAAACGGTTAACTTTAAAAACAAATTAACTCGAACTTTTTAACTTGCTGCGCACCGTTTAAAATGCCGAGCGTTTAGAAAAACTATATAACTTTTACCTATTCGGTTTCGAATCGGATTCTGCATGTTTACTTAGACGAAATACATTTAAAAAATCCTTTTAATTTTTTTACGTGAATTTCACATAATTGTTATGAAAAACTTGGATTGCTTGTTATTTAAATTTATTATGAAACGAATTTGTTTGGTGATAGAATGTTTTATACTATCTGCATGATTAATTTTTTAAAGTAAAACATTAAATGTACACCATACATAGAAGATCGAAAGAACTTATCTTTCTTATTTTTAGATAATATTGTTACATATTTGCTTAAAAAAGCGCCTCTAGCGGCTTATAAACTGACTGACTTTGCCACCCAAACATATTTCCTCTTAGAATAAAGTGGGTTCGGCAAAGTCGATTCTATAAAAAAAAATCCCATTAACCACTGAGGCAAATCCATGTTCTAAGACTTGATGTAGAACGCTTAATAAGCATGTTAATTATCTCATAATGTATTCCCCATAGTTGAGAATCTTAAAGTACGAAAATTTGTATCTAAGAGTTAGTGTAGACTAAACTAATATTAAGACTGCATTGGAATAGGAATATGGCAACTTTTTACTTCATAAATCAAAGTTACAGTATTGCTTTTTAGAAAGCAGTTATTCCATTATGGATTATTTACGCGTACTTCTGCTTTAGCGTAAAGTTGGCTTACTTCATAGTATAAATTTAAATTGAATTTGCGCTAACGAATCGTACTCAGTCGCGTGAATAATATTTAGATTGCATCCTTTGAGAAAAAATCCCAGCTTTGAAGCTTCGGGAAAACAATAAAATTGTCTTTTTGAAATCATATGCTTCTATGGACAAAACGAAATTTCACCCATCTGAAGAACTTCTTTTGTTAGAGATTTTTTAGGAAAAATCGTAATTTATTTTAAAGGCATTATCACCAAAGAAAATACACGTAGGGCTCGTCGGTTACTAAGTTCATCTATTGTTTTCGTTTAAATGATCAAAATTGGCCAAGTACGATTCAGCTTGTACCATTAAATTTCAACATTTTTATTTTTAGTATTTGGTGTAGGTGTTTGGTCTATTTGTGCTTCTGTAAGTACGTGCATTGTGAGAATTCAAAATATCTCCTAACATATCCTAACATATAAACACATACATACAATAACATATAAACCCACATTATTATGACGAGAACACTTATAATATATTCAAGCTATTCATTTAATTCGTATAAAATCTTCTCAGATTACCAAAATACACACCTTCAACCGGATTTATAAATAATCATAGGGAGAAGATAAATCAATGTAATCGAGTTTGGTTCTAATCCTTCTCGTAACGCCTCATACATTCTCAAATAAGCTTCAAATCCCGTGAGGAATTGAATCTCAACAAATCCTTTAACACTGTGAGCTCGAGGGTATTGATTAGGATGCGGGACGGACTGGGAAAGGGGATATAATGCGTGAACAGCCTTACTAGTTTTCTACGTAAAAGAAATAGAAAACTGAAGCCAACAAATAGATTCTTATCTGAATTTAACTATAAAGAAACACAAACATAAATTATGTAGATGTTTTTGTTCTACTTATTGTTTTTTGATTCGGGAGCAAGGACGTGAGGGGATTTTGCCAATGTTTCGACCCCAAAGCGCTATTAGAGTTATGTTGTGAGATTTATCTCGACATAGTAATCTAAGTATTGTGTAGGATTTAGCTATATTTTAGAAGAGAAACACGTATTAGTACTTAACCCAGTTTTCTCGTGATTTTACACTTTATATTTTTTGCAAATCGCACGACATCTCACCAACTACTTGAAGTCTAAAGCCGATTAAAAGTATAAGCCAGATATATATAAAAGGTTATATACATAGGTATGGTTCTACCCTATATATAACATATGAGGTAAAAAAAGAAGCTTATAAAACAAAGCCAGAACAATGGAAATTTTCGACAAGGAAAACTATTTTGAATTTGCGAAAGCTTTAACAAACAAAATGCTCCCCTAAATGCACAAAATCATACCACACTGATAAAATGCCTTTGAACTTAACTGTATCGCTCTTCTAGTACCTATACTTGTGTGTTGTATACCTTAATTATCAACTTTATAAGTAAGTGGCAGATCCGTTAGTTATTTAAGTACGACTATTACTTATTTGTGTTCTTCATTGTTCACAAGTGGGTCGAGCAGGAATATCAGACTATTGCTTTAACTCTTGTATATCCCGAGATATACAGGATCGAAATCGAGCCCCGGCAAGCGGGGTCCTAGGCTTCGGGCGGAAACTTTAGATGGCGGCAAATTCTAACTTTGCAGACGAATGCACATCTCGTCATTGATTTAATTTTGACCATTGGGACGCCTAGCCTGTGGGAAATATTATTTATTTTAAAAGTGTTTATTTGTTTTAAAAGTTTAATCAGTTATTTTCTATAAAGCGAAATATATACTCGTATAAGTAATTTTAAATATAAAGTCATATTTTATAGTATAAAATATGACATTATAGCTATGGTATAAAATTTATACCATAGCTAACACAAGTATTAGTTTAATAATTAATTACATAGGTACCTATTTCAATAACTGAAAGTAAATCTTCAAATACCAGAACATTTATAATCCCTTGACGGCAAATTAATACTGCTTCGCGCGGTTGGCTCATAAAATATGTGAGATTATAACCATAAATTCACAGATTTATCACTTTGAAAAAGGTAAACGGCTTTTTATCTACATTTGAGTACTGATAAACGTCTACTGTACACGTTTAGTACAAAATGTTAGGGTCCTGACTCTCGGGTCTCGAAAAACATGACATTAGTGTCGGATAATAATCTTTTTACAAAAACAATTTGTAGTATATTTATTGTACCATGTATATAATTTTGTTGAAATAAATATTCTTTCTTTTCGAGCCTATTTGAATTTCGTGGTATATTCATTGTACCTATACTGTATGTATAGAATTATGTTGAAATATTAACAAATATGACCATAAAGAACATTGACTTTTCTTTTGTGTGAATTTGAATTATATCTAAGGTATATGTTGCAAACATACACATACAAATGAATAGGTACGTCTTAGTTTTCTTTTTCATTAAATTTTCTTAGTACTATGTGTTTTTAATGTACTTATAATTATTTTAATGTTTCTGTCTACAAAAAGTTGCAAATAAAAATAAATTAATGTAGGACACCATCATGTACTGTAGTAGTACGAGTATTAAATGTGTTACTTACCAGAGAACACCTTTAATATTTGTACTGAATTTCAAACAGGATCTGAATTCTGCCGTTGGCAAAAATCGGAGTTATCACAACCTTAAAACCAAAATAGGTAATGTTAGAGACAGTATCTACACTAATGGTACAAAAATAAGTGTGATTATAGTGCCACTGAAGTCGAACCACCAATAGCTCTACCACTATTAAAATATATACTAATATTATTAAAAGTAGAGTTTGTTTGCTTGAACGTGCTAATCTTAGGAAGTTCTGGTTCAAATTGAAAAAATATTTTTGTGTTGAACAGTAAATTTATCGTGGAAGGCTTTACGCTACATAACACCACGCTTTGTTTGTTTATTTTTAAGAGATTTTTCTCTTATAAACGTGGGTGAAATTGCGTGGCTGGTGAAATTGGGTAAAACAGCTAGTATAATATAAACATCAGTGCCGGATTAGCCACGTAGCAGGAGTTGTAAATGCTAGGGGCCCCGCGACTCTAGGGGCCCCGCGGTATAACATCAGTTATTTAAGCAAATCATACATGATTAGCTTAACGAACTCGATATTGAAAGTATCATCTCTAAATTTGCCCATATTAAATCCAGAAAAGTTTATTTGTAACAGAGTTGTGAGGTGTTTAATACATTCAAATTGAAAGTCTATAGGAACCATAGCAAATCAAGTGCTTCCTGAGAGAATTTCCTACAGGCCCCGCGTTGGCTTGATCCAATACTGATAAACATTCTTCTTCTTTGTCATTTCACTCTGCTAAGAGTGAAATGACAAAGCGGTCGTGGTCATCATAAAGTTGTTCGGATGGCTGATGTGACGTACATCACGATGTCGCGCCATTTTCCGCGATCAGTGGACATCCTGGTACACTGATTCAATGAGCTGCCCACAGTAGCTTTGATTTGGTCGGTTCATCGCGTGATCTGAGAAACGTAGAATACTCGTATTTATTTATTTATTTATTTATTTAGGAAACAAACGATTACATATTACATAATATTAGCTTAGTACTTAAAAGTAATGCATAGATCAGTGAAGTTTCCACTAGTTAATTATATTTAATAATAAACTGGCGGAATACAATGAGGTCAGCTTAAATCCATTAGTTGGCGATCTTTTAATTATGGTGGCTGCAGGAGACAAACAAGGTTATGACGTGATTCTGACATAAATCGTATGGCGCTCCACATCATTTCAGGAATAACAAGCTACAAAATTTATTGCCTCGTAAAGTAAGCTTCTGATTACATGAAAATTTCGTTACGAGTTACATGTCGCTAAGGGATATAATATATACGCTTTCTATACTTTATACGCTCATAGCTCTACACTAGCATTTTCTCATGTGTCGTGGGTGCCATGGACACACAAAGATAATTGCATAACCACCTAGACCCAGAACAGAATCTAAACTCATCATTAAGATGTCTGTCTGGCCGGGGAGCGAACTCGGAACCCACTAAGTGTCGGACCTCTACTGCTGTATGGTGTACGCTCCGTCACGCGGGTCGTTAATACGAACGACAGTAAAGCCGGACCTCAGCGACTATTTTCAACTGTCGCTAACTGTCGCCGCCAGTCGGCAGCGACTGTCGTCAACATAACTTTAGCTCTGGATTAAATCCTTTCTCATATTTTAAAGTAAACATAGTCGCGACAATAAAAGGAAAATTAGAACTGGCGTCACGCTGTACTTAATGTCTTTTATGTTGTTATTATCGCAAAAATCCTGTTTGTTTTCTTTGTTCGCCTGTTTCTAAATTACTTCGGGATTAAATATTAATCAGTTGTTGTATAAGGCATGAATAATATTATATTAAGTAAAGGTCATTGAGGTTTAAAGATGCTGTCATTGTGTAAATTGCTATGTATTATAAGTTATTTTTGTGATCCTTTATTAATAAATTATATCTCTCTTCGGATTAAGGATTTTTGTGCTGATTTTTGAGCAGTGATAGCCTAATGGTTGAAACTCGGCCTCTAAATCGATGGTCCGAGGTTCGAATCACAGGCCGCACCACTGATTTTTCTAAAATGATTTGCGTATTAGAATTTAATTATCACTGCTTTACGGCGACGGAAAACATCGTGAGGAAACCTGCAGATCTGAGAGTTCTCTAAAAAAAAAGAGTTCTTAAAGGGTGTGTGAAGTCAACCAATTCGCACTTGGCCAGCGCGGTGGACTATGGCCTAAAATTCTCTCATTCTGCGAGAAGACCCGTGCCCAGCAGTGGGATAATAATGGGTTGACGACGTGCTAATTTTAGGTGATATATGTAAAAGATATGCTCGAAGCCCCAACATCCCTGAAGGTAAACCCGTGCTCATAAGTGCATCACGCCTACTACATCTACCTACTTTAATTGTGGGTCTCTCAACAAATAGGTTTATGAAAAGCGTTTATTTGTATTTATAATTTTTTTGTTTATTGTAGGTACATATAATTTTTAAAAGAACAATAAACTGTACTGTTTTAAAATATCTTATCTGAAAAGCGGAAAACAAGGAAGTAAGGAATGCGTAACCTTAACAGATATGCCTATAAAAGATGTTGATTTACGTTTTACAAAAATAATTTATACTTAATATTATATTAACCGTAAACCTGAATGTTTGAATGTTATCTGTAAAAAGTAAAACCAATTATTAGAACTAATGAGCTCCAATAACGAAATATATTAACTTTAATTACATTAAAAGTACCTACTGCCGGCGGTGCCAAATGTTGTTTTTTATAGTTTTAATTGTATTGTTTTTAAGAAAAACAACCCTCCTTTTGATCCAAAATTATATTAAATAAACACAAAATTCTAGTCTTTAATTACTTAACCCAAGTTCATCAATCACGCTCGTCCTAACGATAGCCTTTCGTTAATTCGTCAATGTCGTAAAACATGTTTCATGCGATATTCTCATGGCTTTGCCTAAACTTTTTAAATTAATCGAGACAAATCAATCTCTTATATCATGAAACGGAAATGTTGTTTCTTTTATTGTAATCGACAATCTCAGATATTACTAAACTTATTCTTAATGTTCTTTCGTATCTTTGATAAATGCAAAGATACATTAAACAGAAATAATGAAGCCTATATTGTAGTTGCCATGAAACAGCAATTGAAATACAGTGATACTATTTTTTCAGTATTACAAATAGCATATGTAATATTTGTTGCACTTTACCGTTTCATCCGTTTTATCTTCGAATAAAAAAAAAAATTAATTGCTCTTTTGAGATGAGTTTCAAATGTGTGTTATTTGTAATTGCAAGCAACCTTTATTTATTATCGATATTCTTCAAGCCGTGTTTGCGCGAGCGAATATTCAAAATCCATTCGACTTTCGTACAGAATTTGCTCCGAAATGGCAACATTAATTTTGGAATAGCTAATAAATAATATCAATTTGGTAAAGCTCTCATAACGATATCTTGTTTCAATACATATTCGCTTCGTGGCTGGCAGTAATTAAACGATACTGACAGCTTAGCAATGGTTGTGAGTATCTAAATATCTATCTATGTATGTCAGTATTCGTTGCTGTTATTTATTTGACAGAAGTAAAACACTTCATCGCTTTCATGTGTTGATTGAAACTTTACAAATAATTCCTGTATCAATAGTGTTATTGTACACTACTGTAATCTCGGAATAAAATACAAGGCAATGATATTTTCTCTAAGCATTCGAAAATCCTTATTAAAGGATAATATGTATCTGATCTCAGAAATCCAATTCCATTACGGTTGTTTGCTTACGTATGCTACTTCAACTTAATAAAATATGTTAATAAAATTGAAGTCCTCGTGGTACGTGCATACGTGAGTTTATTCTTATAACCCAACATGCATTATTGCATTACATAAGTATATTTTTAGAACAGCACTGTAAGAAAGTTAAAGTAATGTTTATTATCGGTGAATGAATATGCAATAATCAGAATTAGAATATGTATTTTGTTCCCCATATAAGTACCTACTAGGAAGATCTTTTGGTGACGTAGAATTTCATATTTTAGCCTATCTATTATTATCTTATCTATTGGTTTCAGACTTTCATATTTTCTATAGAAAGATCTTCAAAAATGACATTGAGGTTTCTTAAACCATTTTTCTCAAAGTTTTTTCCTTACTTATTTCCATATTAATATATTCAAAAGTCTGTAAACGCTTGTCTAACATGTATCTCACATGTATTTCATAACAGTTCGTGTTCATAAATCCTCCACACGATTTTGCATAAACGAGTTATTGGTATATTAATCCCTCGCGTGACAGATGGTTCTACATCACAGGAAGTTGGATGGGGAAGTAGAAATACGAGCCTACATTCTCCATATTACGTTCAAGGTTGATTTATTGCAAGCAATAATAAATTTTTTTCCATTGCCAGCAGTGATAACAGTGATGGTTGTTTGAAACACGGGCGTTCTGGAGGTCCAAAGTTTGAATCTAAGGAATGGTTTGGAAGATTTGTCAAACTTATGATCACTTGTTTTAACGTTAAAGGAAAACTTTGTGAGAAAACTTGCACACAAAGCTAAGTTGAAAAAAGTACCTATTTTGTATAGTACTAGTTAGTACAGCCATTTTAAGTTTACAAAAGTTAAAAACGATATTCTAGCATTGAAATGTATTATATATCAGTACTGTACTGTAGGAGTTCAACGATTCCTTTTACCCTTATGGATTCACACGGTCTCGTAAGTGCAATAAATCAAACTGTAGGAGTCTTAGAAGAATATAAGCTATCCTAGTTTGCGCGACGAGTCGTAGCAGCGGTTTACTCACAGAGGCTATGGCACAATCCACTTTATATTCTTTTAAAACCTCTATCGTACGGCGCAGCGTCGAAAGTTTAATAATCCTGTTTATAAAGTTATATGACAAAGAATTACGTGCAACATCCACACAGGAAAAAGATACTGTAGACTGCTTATAAGTGTATGCTCTTACTTTTTTCATATGATCGTTGGGTGTAGCAAGTACCATTTGCTGCCGTATGTTTTGTCTAATTAAAATTGAAATTAATTAAATTACATAATTTAGATCCGTAAAAAATGTTTATTCCAATTAAACTTAAATGGCTTACGGAAAGTAATTTGTCAACATTCGTTATCTTTTCGAAGTATCCGCGAAGTCCTATCTTTGCGTTGTAGAAGTTTTTCAAATTGGAGACGAGATATTCTTGATAACTTTGCCAAACTGCGTTGAAAAGGAAAAGCATAAGGGAATATACAAGTAAAGTTTAACAAAGACCTAATTGATTTGTTTGTTTTCGACAAAATTAAGAAATAATTGAGTGAAGTACTGAAGGTAGAGATTGCTCAAATTAGTAGAATAAAATTAGATTAGGTGAAAGAAGAACCTTTTGTATTTTGACTCAAGGCAGCACTGCCAAACAAATTTCGGCCTTATTACCAGAAGTTTTAAGCGCAACTTATCGTGTTCGTGCTCTTTTACTACTTAGTGTTAAAAAGATATTCACTAATTTAATCACCGAACCAAACCACCTGCACCTAATATCAATTAGTCTCTGTAGCTTAAGAACACCTACGCCAAATAGAATTGGCCTCCTACCTGAGATCGATATTCCCGGGCAGTGAGATAGAATATGCTAGGACAGGCTGCCATACCTTATAGACAAGATTACATCGCAAATCTGTGACTATATTGAGGTAATTCCGATCATACGAGTACATTTCTACGGTACGTAAAGATTTTGCTCTGACTCCGTGTCTATGTATTTTTTGTGCAAAATTCGCGTTAACTTAATACCTTGGACTGATGCCGGACTGAAAAATACAATGCTCGCTATGAATAAACCTCTAAAATAAATGCTACTCTTATATTGCTTCTTTATTCCAATATTCTGAAAGTATTATATTTTTCTAACCATTTTGAATCCTTGTTTCATCTAATAATGCGCTAAAGCTCCGTTTCGAATCCTAATAGAATTTGTCCGTTTCAAATGCAAATTGGTCCTCAGCTGTCCTAATGGGTTTAGACGCAAGACTTACATGTGACATTTAAAACAATGTGCCCCATTTCTACGTTAATTGTATTGAAAAGGCTCGTTGTAAAATTTTGCAGTTTGCAACTTATCAATTTCTACCATGTATTAGCATACTTTACGCTGCTATATTTAACTTTCATAGGTATTCCAACTTATGTTTTAACCTGAAAGTTACCCAGATGTAACTTTTGTGTTACTTGGAATCCCAAGCGTTAGTGTTCTGCAATTATCACTTAAGTCAAATATATAGTTTCCTTCATAAAACCCTAGTTCACTCATTAATCCACAAATATCATTAGAATATAATAAGAATTGTATTCTATCCAGAAACTGAATATTTAAAAGGAGTAAGATATAATAATGTAATGTAATCTGGGTATTACGTAAGTATCAAAGAGAAGGAGAGGGAGGTAGTTCCTATATTTATTTTTGGTAAAATGGCTCTCATATTATGTGCCTTATAAAGAAGTAAATTTCTCTTCAGGATTTTACAATGTAACTAAAGATATTTGTTCATTTCGTATTGAATATTGTAAGCTTAGTTCTTACCAGTAGTCTTTGAATAAGTGTTATATTTTTAAAATTATTGAGGATATCAATTTCGGTTATATTAATTTCTTGTAACATTTTTTAATGCTGGTGAAACCGCGGACACAGCTAATATAATATAATCGATCCAGGGCAAATGATAACATACAATTGCTTACTTGCTGAAAAACAACCGCCTGCTGGAAAACACATTATCTGACTACATATCAAATTAAGTAGAGTTGCCAAATTGATGATATGAAGTTTTTGTATAAATGAGAATCGAGATATATTGCCAAGGTTAAAATCTTTATTGCTCTGTTATTATCGGCTTTATAAACGAGGTTGTTATACGTATGGGCATACCAATAGCTTTGTTAACGGCGGTTAACACAAAAATATGGTTACTTTTTTATACTAGGTTATGGAGGGATTCCGAATAAATATACTCCAAAATTCCTCCGATTGAAGAATTATTCTTTTCTCACTTATACTTAGAGGGGGAAGGAGGGGGGAGCGGGGATCCCCTAAACTCCCATATGTACACTCTAGTTATGCTTATTTTTTTCATAAAAGTAGCGATCCAAAAAACGATATACAAGACACAGTATAAGCCTTACTATATTAATTAAGGCTTCGAAAATTGGGACTTAAATGAAATCCATTTTATACCCATGTATGCACACTAGAAACTATGGTTTATATTTTAAAATAGGAATAAATCTACAACTCTGAAGTACTGAGTAATCAACCGCCTACGTAAATTTCCCTGAGATTGTAATCCAACCCGCAATTAATAAGCATGGTCAATATGGCATATATTCAAGTTACAGTTAAATACAAGTTTTGTAAAGAAGACCCGTTTCCAAAAAGGATAGGATTATTAATTATCTATGTGTTCAATATATTAGATGACTTATCGTTATTAGTTTTTTTTTATGAACATGTTACCAATGTTCACTCGACTCCTAAATAATAAGTTTATCGATGATGTTTATGTTTGAACCTGAATTCTGTAACCATACTAGGATGGTATGCTTACACAAATAAATTAATAACAATAAACATTAGTTTAAACGCAACTAGCAGTAAATTTACCGTATTCGTTTTTTTTTGTTCGTTATTTCGTTAGAACAAAGACTTTCAATAGTCGTTTATCCGGGTACGTTATATTCTATACAGTATTCTTAACGTTATATCAGAAATAATTTGAAATAAGTAAAATATTTTTGATTCAATTTTTTCCATAAAATGCAAGCGGAACACGTTTTTTGTTGACAGTTTTCAAATAAAGGTAGTCAAAGCTCTTTCTGCTTATTCAATTTTTGTTCGAATACGCCTTGCTTTCTAGTGTTATTAAGGCAATATTCATACTCTTATTCATATTATTATTAAGAGTCATAGTGATGGAAAATATTCCGTAGATGATTGACTTTTGCCGAGTTTGTAAGTGTATCATAGATCTGAATGTATTTTAGAGAGGTGAAAGTTGCACGCATTGGCGTATTACATAACTTACGATTACATGTGATCGTGCGATTTACAAATCCTCTTGATAAGTGTTTAAAACACGGCGGAAACGCAACACTATTTAAAGTATAAACAATTTTCTACTAACATTCTACCTTAGTAAAAGGACGTACGACTTGACGACCTGCGTGGTCGAACGATCACCATACCGGTCTAACGCGCAGTGGGTCCCGGGTTCGATTCCCGGCCAGACAGAAATATGAATGATGAGTTT
>DWNE01005203.1:0-14248 GCA_018249875.1 Cecropterus toxeus | reverse complement strand
TTGTGTATTCTATTTTTTTTTTCTCGCGTAGTATTACAATGTTTACTTTTATATTACAATGTTAGTTACAATTTTATTGTTTTAAAGACTAATTGTATGTTTACCTCATTTTTACCAATGATAGCAGTGACCGTGTGGCCTAATGGATAAGGCGTCGGACTTCGGATCCGAAGATTGCAGGTTCGAGTCCTGTCACGGTCGTACGCATGTTTTTTGTGTGAGTTTAAAATATTTTTGTACAATTATATAAATTTAATATGTACACATTCTAAGTACACATTACATTCATAAGAAAATTTAAATATTTTCTAATTTGTACTTATTGATTGTCATCAAAATGATTTAAAAGTAAATCACTATTTTGTATTGTAAGTTATATGAATAAACATAATAAAAAAAAATGAAAAAAGAAACCGTTGGTTTAAAGAATTACTAAATAAATAATATGAAAGCTTTTCCATTGCATTGTTTATGGCGCTACATGTTCATTCATCAGGACTAATCATAGACATAAACAATAAAATTGTTAAAACAACAAAACAAATAAGCCGATTGCTTACGAATTTTTCTGTTCATAATTATATAGGTACATTTAATTTAACGCTTATATAAGTTTTTGTCAAAACAGGCAAGTAAAAGTAGGTATAGAATGTATATATTTTTGGATTGGTCTATTACTAGCTTTAATTTTATAATCATATTGTCGTACCTAATAGTAAAAAAAAATGTTCCTCTCCCCCCCTTTTCCCACTACTTCCAGGCGCTATTTAATAATTATATAGCCTATGTCACTATGCACTGAGACGGTCCTAATGATATGTCATACGTCACAATCCGTCAAGCCGTTTGTGCTGTAGCGCGTGACAAAGGAATGGACATACATACATTATATTCAGTGTTACGCTGTTCTGGTCTGAAGCGTGTGGTATAGGGGATATAGGTACTTACCAGTGGCGTTCCAATTTAGTCATCATAAGCAAAACCCCAAAACATCAAAGGTTAAACTAGGATAAGCCTGATCTCATCTGGGATTGATCACAGAATAATCTATACTTCCATACTAATATTATAAAGCAGTAGAGTTTGTTTGGTTGAACACACTAATCTCGGGAACTACTGGTTCCAATTGAAAAAATATTTTTGTGTTGAATATTGCATTTATCGAGGAAGGTCATAGGCTATATAACATCACGCCATGTTTGTTTTTTTGTATGTAGTAGCGGATGAGCCCGCGGAGCACAGCTAATAAATAAATAAATATAGATAGGTGGCACTGCCTACTTACCATCAGGTGGACTGCTTGTTCGTTTGTTACTTCCTTATTAACTATATACAAAAAACCAAAACGACACGATGTCGGTGTAAGGTCCGTAAGTGCAAAAGAGAGCACAATCGACGATATCCCGTTTGCTCGATTTATTATCTTACGAGTACAGCGTTCTTAAACACATTACATATACGAGTATAGCAAGTAGTCACTTATGTTACAATAAAATAAAATAAAGTAAAATAAAATAATTTTTATTATTGAGAAAATACAATAATATGACATAAACATTTTTGATTTTTAAATAAGTAGAACTTAGATAAAAATAAAATTCAAAAAAACACTCTTTTGCTACTTCATTGTTATAAAAAGTGCAAACGAAAAATACAATATAAAAATTTCAAGACTCCATATCATACTTTTGTATTATATTATACCTACTGGGCCTTCTACCTTTTAACCTTTTTTTTTCGAGGGAAACCTTCAAAAGGTACCCGACGCCGTGGGAGCGACGCTGGGTTATTGGGATTTTTACTGCACTAAAACCCCCCGGGGGCCGTCCTCAGCGCTGTGTGGAGGACTCCGGCATCTCCAACAGAACGCAACCGAAGTCCTCCAAGCCCTTTTTGGCTCTTTCCCGGTGAGCATCAGCGCTTACCATACTGCAGGTATTTACGACGGCTTGCGACCACACATCAGTTCGAGTTCCCACTGTTGCCGCTCGCAACCCCGGAAGCTCCCTTTTAATTGCCTCTTACGACAGGCAGGGGATACCGTATTCTGGTCCCGGATTTACAGGCACATCTACCTCCTGCCTCATTGTCAAGCAGTCATAATCCTATGCGGTTCGTGTTGAACCGCATAAGATTATGACTGCTTGACATATAGTCCTATGACACACGACTTCACAGGTTTCGATTTCACCTTTTGGGAACGGATCCCTAAAAAGAGCATGTAGGTAAAGTACATACATGACAAATGTAACGTACGTCGCTTACTCACTCATACAATTGTCGGTCCCATTCGCGATCGATATCATTGTCTGGCGTCGTAAAGCGACCATTGTATAAACATTTTGTCGAGATTCTATTACAATATTTTCAACAAAACTGTAAATATTAGCTCTAAATGTAGATATCGTCGTCAACCCATTATTGTCCCATTGCTAGGTACGGGTCTTCTCTCAGAATGAGAGAGTTTTAGGTCATAGTCCACCGCGCTGGCCAAGTGCAAATTGGTAGACTTCACCTTTGAGAACTCATTTTTTAGAGAACTCTCAGGTGTGCAGATTTCCTCAATACGTTTTCCTTCACCGTAAAGCAGTGATATATTTTTTTCTAATACGCACATTATTTTAGGAAAATCAGTGGTGCGTGCCTGGGATTCGAACCCTCGATTGAGAGGCTGAGTTTCAACTATTAGGCTATCACTGCTCATAACACGTAGCTCATATACCTACTTATAACAGCGTTATGCATTGCTGTGTTATGATCTAAAGGGTGTGGCGAACTTTGTCCTCGGGGGTAGCCACGCATCCGTGGCTAACCTCAGGTAAACTCTGATCGTATGTAGGGTGGATTACAGATGTCCATGGGCGGCAGTGTTCACTTACCAACAGATGTACCTACTGTATGCTCGTTTGCTACTTGCATATTATAAATAAAAAAATGTATATAAAACAGTGCTCAATATATACAAGAACAAGAAGCGCAAGAAACGGCCAAGTGCGAGTTAAATTCGCACACAAAGGGATCGATATCTATAAATAATTGAATGACTTACTTTTTATAATCTTTTCTAATAAATAAATTCATTTTAATAGACATTATATTCGCATATTCTGTAACGATTACTTTTTGTATAAGAAAACGTAATATAAATTAGATTTTAATTTACCAACGAATGATATGGTTAAAACTTCCATCTTGTGGTGAAAGATCCAAATACAAGGAATTCTCGATAAGTTGAATATTCAAATAAGCGCCATGTACCTATCACTCCAAAGTTGAACTAAATTTAATGAGAGCCATCCAACACATTTGTTGATGGGAATGCCCCTAAATATTTATAGTGGCAACAAAAATACATCATCTGTGAAAATTTCCTTATAATAGTAATTTAAGGGACAATGGAGACCATGTTTGTGCCGCGTCTATGCAGAGCCTAATGTTTCTATGACTCATATGACGTCACAGATAGCGACTAATTTATTGTTTTAACCGTAAAGTGAAACTGTGATTTAGATTTACAGTCAAAATACAGCCGTGTCTGTAGTGAAACAATATGTCTATGACGGATTTGACGTCTCACTTAGTCTTTTAATTGTGAAGTTATCTAATTCACAATCGGGACACAACCGTGAAAATTACATAATTTGAGGTCTATATGACGCGTATAACGTCACTGATAGAGTTGTTTATCTTTACAATGTTCACCACTTTTATAATGTTAAACCACGTCACAATTGTGACCCAGTCCGTGTCCGATATAATTTGTGAGTATCTATGACGCGAATGACGTCACTGGTGGAATCTAGTTCACTGTTACCATAGTGACATAATATAAATCACATTTGAATACATATCAGTTGCAATTAGGGGATTGCCTTAATGACGGGAATAACGTCAGCATTCGTGTAAAGTTTAAGTTGAAGTAAAATATATAATACTTGTTGGTTCTGGAGCACGAAGCTCCCTAATAAATGTATTAGGCACACTTATGTCACATGTAGAGTCTAATTTAGCTGTAAATTAGAAGATTAAATGGGATAAGTCAAGTATAGTTTAGGTTCAGGACTAAAGTATAAGAAATACAGAAACCAACTGACTGTTAAGAGCAAGATGGTGTCTTTAAAGAAAATAACATGTCATATGTAGAGATTAGTGAAGTTTTGAACTAAGCTATAAGTATGTCTATTCGAAATTTTAGAGCAAGATGGTGTCTAAAAAGTCTGTAAGTCACATGTACAGTCACATATAGAGACTACTGGAGTTTTAAATTAAACTATAAATATGTCTGACAGTAAGTTTATTAGGTACAGTTTAGTTTAGTGGAGCAAGATGGTGTATAAAAAGTGTAAAAAATGTAGAGTCACATGTAGCTCCACTAGTCTAGTGGAGCTTTAAGCTAAACTGTAAGTATGTATACTTAATTGTGATGTAAAGTCTACGATCACACACAGCCGATTGTCGGTTCCACTCCCGATCGATATGATTGTCTGGCATCTCCCACGCGCCTATTGTGCTGTTTGTGCTGTTTTATTGCCATTCTGCCATGTTTGTTCTGTAATGTGGTGTGTATATCTATCTTGAACATGTAGGCTGGACTGACATTTAAGTTAGTTTTATTTCGTAATATAGAAGTGGCGGACGGGCATGCAGTTCTGATGTGTTATTCATCCCAAATAAGCGTAGTCTTATGCAAGCTTTGTCACAAATTCCTTGGCCCTTGAGTTAATTCTTAACTTACCTTAACCTGTGCCTGTGCCTGTGCCTCAATAAATATAATGTATTTCTATAGAACTGTATACTTCTAACTTAAGCCATCGATGTGACGGTGGTGCTTCAGCAATCGAAGCGCTTTAGAGTCCTACCTTTTTTTTGTATCTTCGAAAGGTACTCGTCGCCGTGGGAGCAACGCCGGGTTATGTTGGATTCTTACCGCACCTAAAACCCCCCGGTGGCCTTCCTCAACCCCGCGCGGAGAACGCCGGGATCTCCAACGGAACACTACGACGGCAAGCGACCGCACATGCTGCCATCCTTCTCAGGGTCGCTTGGCTGGACGGTTCGAGCTCCCTCTCTTACTGCCCAGACCCCGAAAATCCCCTTTTAGTCGCCTCTTGCGACAGGCAGGGGATACCGTAGCCCTATTCTGGGCCCGGTACTTCAAGGACATGCTAATAGGTACCTATGTGTTTCCAACGCCTTAGAACAACGAATTATTTGTATGCCTTATCAGAAAGGTCAGTCACTTCCCGTGAAGAGAGCTATGTTGTTGTTAGTAGGTATGTATTGCGCTGATACAGAACGCATAGTAAAGAAATCCGTTATCGGACTAAGTGTAAAATTAGGTGCAAACCTATGACTCATATTTGTTAAGGTTATTATTATTATTTTGTAATATTGAAGTAGCAAATGATCATGCAATCGACCCCAGATAAAATTAGAGTCTTACCTAAGGTTGGTCACTAATGCGACGCTCCTCCTGAGGTCTAAGTTGCGTTCAAACCTGGGACAAGTGTACACTTTTTACCCTTCAGGCCAGAACACAGCAGTGCCTAACGCAGTCGAACCGCTAAGGGTTCACTATCTTAATTAGCAGAAGATTTGTCATTGACATAAAATATAGAGTTAATGAACAACCAAACTATTGCAGAAATATGTATCGAACGCGCCCATTAAAACAAAAATCATAAAGTAAGGTCGCTGAAAAAAGTTTTTCATATAGTGTATCATCACATAGCTAGGAACGTATGTTGCGTTACCTAAAAGAAAGTGATATAGCGGGTTTATGTAAAAATCCGAGCCACACCTCCGTAAGAAACCGAGATTCGCCCACAAACACCCACAACACGTCATAGCTCGAACAATGCGCACAAAGGGCGCAGCTGTCTTCCCATTGTACGGAACAAAGGGAGCCCCGCCCACAACAAAGGCGGCTTTGTTTCATCTACCGTTCAGCTGCCCTGATTGGCTGAGATGCTACACACAGAGCTGATGGAACTTGACCACCCGGTGCTTAGGAATGTTTGAAAAAACCTGATCGTATCGTCAGCTACTTATGGGGACATCACTAGAAAATACACCTTAAGAACGAGTTCAAAGCTTCAAACTGCGTTGTACGGGAGTAGCAGATGCTTTTAATCGAACGCGGCTACTTTGATCCGAATTAAATTGACAGCTCTCTATAAATAGCACCACTTTAAACGACTTTGGGTCGTATGTGGTTTTTGGTAGCTTCTGATCGGTCAAGGTCTGGTTACGTAATGTTGACATAATATCGTTTGGACGTTGTACCTGCTTACTTCAATGGAACTGTACCTACTAGTATAAAATATTGGTTTAAAACTGGTTTGTTATAAAAACCCCTTATCAGATTTAAGGTTTGTGGTTACTGCCGCTCATGAATATAAGCAACTCCATATGGAACAGTTCATATGGTTCTATTTAAAGACGATCACAGAAATTTTACTGCTCCCGAGAACTAAGATGGTCGCCTCTATTCCAGGACTTAAGTATCTACAGGCACCTTTTCCGTATGCTCTGCAAAGCACAGAAGCCTTAGTCGAACCTCCTCATATCGTATCCCACCCTATATCCTCATGTCCTGATTTCGATTGGGCTTCAAAGCAGATCAATAGTGTTCAAATACACAAAGTCAGAAATAGGTGTGACAGACAGTCAAACCAAAAAAGACTACCGTTTCGCTACCTATGTGTCAAATGTAGAGTCGCAGTCAAAGTAAAGTAGGCAACCTACGACTATTAGCCTCAGCCACCGGTAAGGGCTCTCGAGAATGTCGAAATTGGCAAGTGGAGTAGCGAGGGGCAAACAGTGCTCGAGTGTCTCCAGAACACAAATTGCCACTCAAGCCAGCCGAGTGGCGAGGACCACTGATTTTGGCAAGAAACGGTAGGTCTTATGCATCACAAAAAACCTGTAAGGAATTGCAATAGTTATTTTAATTTTTTTAGAGATTGAATGTTATTTTAATAATGTAAAGAATCTCGCAATTAATTTGTAAGGGAAGAACATATTTAGTTTGATCGGGGAGGTACCATCACCACACCTATTTCTAGCTTAAAACAGAATTTATGTATGTTTCGGCGGAAGGACGTGGTTGCCGGCTGACTCTCATATGAGACGACCGTCTTAGTCCTCGGGAGTAGCACACGCATCTTTGATCGATTTTAGGTAGAATCCCTGTTTTGTATGAAATTTCTTACAGATATGTCCATAAGTAGCAGTCACCACTTACCATGAGCTGGACAACATGATCATTTGCTACTTCAATCGGGTAAAAAACGTTGGCTCACATCTTTGCTATTCCTCAAGACTGAGAAATTTCGACGCCTTATGTAATCTCGTATCATTAAAACTAGAACACAGGTATGTGCATTGCACTGCAATTAATAAGGCAATAAGGCAAAAATAATAGTGGCGTTGGTGCCTCCTAAATCAAATCATAAGGGGTTCTACCAAAATCGTAAGCCTAAATTATATTCATACAATATCTAAAAGTCAACGAACAAAACTATCTATATCTATATTTCCTAAAACCGACTTTTCCGCATTTCCCCTAAACCGTCGGTGACCAAATCCCGGATTACGTCCTGTAAGTGGACATCCTCACAAAAGGCGGTTGGTATTAACTTGTAGAGTGACTTTTGTTGTAGGTATTTAGGGGATTTTCACGTATTAAGGAACTATCTTATTTCGTATCTTTTAAGATAATTATGTGTATTTTTAATATAAGGGATAATATTTATATTAGGCATAATATTTTTGCAGGTGGTAGAACCAGAGTAGTTCGACCGGGGAAGTACCACCGCCACACCTATTTCAAACGTGAAGCATTTTTTTGCGTTTCGATGGAAGGGTGTGGTTGCCGGCACACTTTTATATGAGGCGACCATCATAATCCTCGGGAGTAGCAATGCATCTGTGATTGACTTCAGACAGAACCCATGTTCTATTTAAAGTTGCTTACAGGTCTCCATGGGCGGCAGTGACCAGATGGTCACTGTCGCTCTGCATATCAAGTGGACTGCAAGGCCTTTTGCTACCTTAATAAGATAAAATGATAATAATATCAGAGGCAATAATGGTTTGAGTTACATGTGTTAATATTAATACCCTTTTTACTAGTAACGATCCATTTGTTGGTTAGTATGACCACGGCTTTGAAGCCGCCCATGGATATCTATAATCAACCCCCCCATAAGGTCAGTCTTACTTAATGTTAGCCACAGATGTATTGCTACACCTAAAGACTAAATTGGAATGCCTTCGATAAGTATGCACCTCTTACCACACCTTTTAGACCAGAACGTTGCAGCGCTTTAGACTTTTGTTATTAGGCAGAAATTAAATCTACAAAAAAAAATACAGACGAATTGAGTACCTCCTCCTTTTGGAAGTCGGTTAAAAAAGATGTTTTGTTCCATTGTAATTCTGATTGTCACGTGTACGATTCCAGCGATGCAAATAGGTATCTTAATTATGATTTTGGGTTTGAGTAAGAACTAAATATAATAATCACACTAAAGTTATTTCAGTTAGTTATTTTAAATACATCATACTATCACTGAGATTTTATTTAAAGTAGAATATAAACAAATATGTTTACATTTACATAATTATATAAAATAATCGCAAAAAAATGACATAACCTCTATAATAATTTAGTTCTAATACAGCCAGCCCTGCGAAACCAGCCCTTAAGAAACCAAGCAAAATATTAACATTCTTTTTTTCGGAAATTAAACCTGAGTTTGAAGGTATTGACGTAAATTTTAGTAAGCGAATAAACAAACATGGCCGCTGCTAGATTTAAACGATTTTAGCCGGACAAAACCAAGCCTCAATATCACACAAATAGGCTACTAAGCAACCCGACAATACTCCACGCCAGCCTCGCCTCGGCAATAGCCATCGAGCTAGAACAATTCAATTAATTAAAAAGCAAATCTCCAAGAAGCCTTGCCTCGGTGCGGTTTTAATTATTGGCTCAGCTGCCTGTGACGCCGTTCCAACTACAATAAAACTTGGGAGCTGGTATAATTGGAGCGCTGTATTCAATATAATTGGCCGGTATTGGAGCTCTGTGCTCCGAGCCAATCAAAGTTTGGAGCGACAATGCCCCGCTGCCGTACCTAATTGCCAATTGGCGGTGATTAAAAACGTGTCCAAGCATTGTTTGAACAAATGTTTGCACAATATTCGGGTTTTGCGAATGTTGTGGATTTTTTTGTAACATACTAACGACTGTGGATGCGTCTGTGTGAATTCCATTGTTATATGCTTATAAAGTTGTTATAAGTAATACAAAGCGTACAAAATGGTACAACTTGTATTTGTTTTCAGCTTCAGAATTAAGTCTTATTTTTGTAGGATTGAAATAGCAAACGAGCTTGCAGTCCTGATGGTAAGTTGCCACTGCCGTCCATGGACATCTGTAATTTCATGTAGAACAGGGATTATACCCCAAGTCAATTCTAGATGCGTTGCTACTCCCGAGGAATAAGATGGTCGCCTCATATAAAAGTGAATCTAGTAGTAGGTACCAGTAAACATTAATCAGATCCAAAGGTAGTTGTATCCACCCAAATTTTTGTTTGCGATAATTCCTATACCTTTTCTGCCACACTACTGTGCACGGTGTTTTATAGAATGAAAAAAGATTAATCTATTGTACGCCATTCTGTTCAATGCTGATTAGTAGGAACCGAATTTAATATTTTGTCGACTTTCTCTTACGCTATTCTCAAGTGCGTGGATGTAAAAACTAGGTAAGTACTGATAGTTTTAACCCAGCTTTGAAATATCTGAGGTGTAGCGTTTCTGGAATTTGAATACGAGAGTCGAAATCGTTATTATTTATTTTATGAACAAGTATATATTTTTTAAATATTTATAAGGCGTTTATAGTAGTGACTCAATGCTCTGAATAAGGGATGATTTGAAGTCAAAAACGACTACCATTCAACCACTGCGAAGGTTATAATTAATCATATATAGATACTGGCGGTGGTGTTTACGTGAATGACTGCACAAAAAATATGGCGGTTGATCGTAAAACCTTTGACAACAAAATGGAGCGAACAACCCGTTTGCCTAATCATTGGACTAAGGCAGCGGTTGTCAAACTTGTTTGTTGTTAAGTAAATTTTGATAGAGTGGGTATTAGGTATTCTTAGAACTATGGGTCTTTAAATTAAGTACTTATTTATATGTATGAACCCGTAAAGGTAGAAAATAATTTAGAAAAGTTAATTAGAAGTAATTTAGAAAAGATTAGACAAGCTAATAAGCACCAATATGCAAAATTATATTTAAATTAAATTCTATTGATTTTTACTACTTCTAAGAACTAAGTTAGAATGAAAAGAATGAAAGAATATAAGCGAATTAGTAAACGAGGCAGCTTTAGGTATCTAATCCTCTTCAGCTAGCTCCAGAAACTTTGATAATCGCTGACCTTGGTTTAAAATAGCACCTGCTAGTTTATTATCGCAATAGATTTGTTGTAAATAAAAAAGTATGAAAGAAGAGGAAGCGATAAAAACTCCTTCGGGAACCCCTATTATAACACCTTACTGACCGTTTGTATTTTTTTATTTCATTGACAAAATATGAGAACTTTGGATTACGTTTCAAAATTTGCGTTCTATTCTGTTTTTTCACCGTGATACCTTTTTGTGAATGATAGCCTTTGGTCGATGAAAAATAGTTTATAATGTAAGTTGGTTCTTATTAGGGTACCCTGGGGATTAATTATTTAATTACATTGTATTATTCCTATACGTGACATGAGTAAAATATCTTTCAGTTTGTTATTTTAAAAATAGTGCCTATTTACTTATCTTTATAATTAAATTTAAATTGATTTTATTTATCTTAAATCTTCATTTTATCTTAAATCTTCATTTTATCATTTCTATTTCCTACGGTAACCTTTAAAACCATAAAGTAATTATTAGAGTTATCAGTATCCACCTTAACATATTTCTATGATAACATGCTACCTAATAATTGAAAACGCTCCCTACTCTCATAGCGCAACACTAGGTTATTTCGCCTGTGTCGTGGGTACCATGGACACACGAAGACAAATACACAAACATCCAGACCCAAAACAGAATCTGAACTCATCATTTAGATGTCTGTCTGGCCGGGAATCGAACCCGGAACCCATTGCGTGTTAGACCAGCATTACCTCTCCGCCACGCGGGTCGTCAAATCAATAAAATCAGAATAATTTAGAAGTAGATATACACAATATTGATAATATAGGTACCTTACATCCTAGCAGTGTTTCAATAGGTACCTATATACACTAGGTGAATAGCAATGGAAGATTAGTTAAGTCTATCTATTCTATCTACCTTTGATACATAAATTACCGTAAACACCATTAATTCATCACACTAACCTGCATAAGAATTAAGAAACGACAACGTATTTACAAAAATAATGACCACCGTTTTACGGCTTGGAAATCTGTTTTCTTCTCATTGTAAGTAACACTGAAATCTAATTGTATCAGACGAGGTGTGATAAAAACGCCATAACAAAACATGGTGGTAAGTTATTTTTGGATCCCATGGGTTTTTTGGTGTTTTAGGCCCGTGACGAAACGTCCTTGTAGGCAGCCATTTGTAATGAGTCAGCTGAATTTAGTTTTTTATCTGTGCCGCGTTTAAACAGCATCTGTTATAAACATACGGTTTGAAAGTAAATAATGATATCTAATAATAAAAAGTACATAAGTAGAAAAAGTGAATAATTTATTTAGGTGCAATATTTTCGAGTTTTTATGAATTTGCCGCGTATGTAATGATTTAAGGTAGTTGCTGCCGCTTATGTATTAGCCGATCTACCCATTCGCACTTGGCCAGCGCGGTGTTGATGGCCTAAGACTCTTTCATCCTGAGAGAAGACCCGTGCCATGCAGTGGGACAATAATAGGTTGACCAGATATATTAGCCTACTAATGTTATAAATTGTACCTACCAACAACCGATCCTTATTGGCCTATTTGAGGTCAGCCATAGAGGCGTTGTAATAAGGAAGTTGGAATTAGTGTGTTTTTTAGACGTGTTTGACTGACATCCTAGTATTTTAAGCACAATTTCTACCACTAATTTGATAAATTTGCTTAAAAATTTATTAAACCTACAAGATCATCAATTAAATGATAACAAAAATTCAGTACATAATGATTTATTTTATTTTATTTTATTTGGCTCGTATAAAAAGAGAAATCTATTTTTTGAGCATTTGAATATATTTCTCTTAAAGGCTATAAAACTGGAAACCTTAGTTAGAATGTCTCGTGCAAGTGTCGCTTAATACACTACAAGTCAAAATACAGCCTTCTTGCTATTGAATTGAATAACTTGAGACAGTAATACTTATAGAATTGAAGTAGGTTTCTACCACTTTTAAAATGTGTAAGGCTTAAAAATAACAGAAAACCATAAACCTCACATGACATACCTATGTATTTTGGAATTTCAAAATGAAAGTGGAAAGAATAATTTCAATTCTTATGTTTGTAACGTGAAAAAAAAATTGTGGCCTAGACAATTTTTACAGACAAAGACCATTGAAGCCATCATTATCTACAGTCATTAAATTTAATATTTGCATAACACCTTTATTCACCATTTCAGAATAGCAAGATAACAATCGCGACTGAATATGTGCGAGGCACCTATAGCAATGAAAATTTTAAATTTAATTAATAGCAAGTGGCGTCGTCGCCCCGATTATATTATTACGCAGAGCTATTGTGCGACAGACGGCCCCTCTTGCCACCCCCGCGACAGGGTGGCCATGATTCCCTACTAGACGGGAACGTTTCCTGGATGTGTCACAAAGACACGTACCGCCCAATATTTAGGTACTTTAGGTGTATCCCAGTCTAAACTACTTTTGTGTGTTAACTGTTCAGATGTAATAGATCTTGCGATAATAGAGATTAAAAGTGAGATAAAAAGTATTCGTTATTTTAAGAGAATAAGTAAAATATTGTGTTGCTTATAATGCTAACAAGGAGATACGTTCATTAGATTTTTATAACAACAAGACGCAAGAGAAAACTTATTATTATTGAAGGTTAAAGAATGTAGAAGCCTATGATCCAGTCCAGTTTAAGTTTTAAAGCATGAGTCAATGTATCAATGTCACATTCCATGCTTACAATAAGCTCTCTTTCCATTCAAATCACTGATAAAGTTAGATATTTTTATGGTTTCCGGGACCAAAATAGGGCTACAGTATCCTCTGCCTGTCGTAAGAGGCGACTAAAAGGGGGCTTCCGGGGTTGCGGGGTTGTGGGTGGTAAGAATGAGAGCTCGAGCCGTCCAGCCAAGCGACCCCGGGAAGGACGGCGGCATGAGTTGTTTTAGTACGGTAATAATCTCACATAACCCGACGTTACTCCCACGGCATCGGGTACCTTTTGAAGATTGCCCCTCGTGACAAAAATGGTACCTTTATGGTGGGATTAGCTTAAATTATAATAATGGCAATGGCAATATCCCAGATGGCGCCTTGTCACCCTACAGCAGGGTACATGTCCCCCGGCCGAGACGAGCGCGTTAGGCGCTGCTTTGTTAAGCAAATCCGAGTCGCCTTGCTATATATTTTGTAAGTATAATGCCGATCTTCGCTTATTCTACGATTATTCTAGCTTTCACAGAATCTTCGGTAAACACTAAACATAATATGAATCTGCAGCATTAGGTGTTTATTTTTGTACTTATTTTAGGCAACGGTTAAAATGTTGTTGGTTATTATTGTCGCGTGAAATATTTCTTCCGCCGCTTCATTCACCTAGCGATACATTATCTGAAGTAGTGATTATGCTCAAAAGTAGTTCTATAGAAATCAAATTTATAAATGTCATTTGAATTTGTACAGGTTTCTACCACTGATAGTCCGCAATTCTCTTAAATCTGACATTGATCAAGGATTCGCATCGCATAAGAGTTATCGGTAACTCGGTAAGTAACCAGGCAGATAAAAATATAACTACTAGAATCACAAAATCTTCTACCATTTTTATGGGCTCTAAATGGATGTGATAATGAATCGTGGGATAGATGACACTTTCTACACTCTTAGCCCCACACTAGGATTTTCTCCTGTGTCGTGGGTGCCATGGACAACGACGTCTACACAAACACCCAGACCCAGAACAGAAAGCTAAACTCATCATTCATATTTCTGTCTGGCCGGGAATCGAACCCGG
>DWNE01005202.1:0-14249 GCA_018249875.1 Cecropterus toxeus | reverse complement strand
GGTACCACCCCGGTCGAACTACATTGGTGTTTGCACTTAACAAACACTGTAAATGATGTTATGAGATTTCACGCAAACAACTTGTATTGATAATTATACGAACCAGATTTCAATCAAGTAAAGCCATTACGGCAGGCAGCTGGCTTCACAAAATTACAGTTTTTCGGTCCATCCATCACTAAATTAAACTTAAACAAGAATTATATTAAAACTCGACCGGTAAAACATTACTTTTTATAACCTTTATTTTTTACAGTTCATTATTAACTTGCATACATTAGTAAATGTACATTTATGAGTCAAATCCTGCAACTATGTACTATTTACCTGTTTACTTAACCGAGTAAAGTGAAATTCGAAACTTATGTTATTTCGATGACTATGCAACCATGGTATCGATACGATATTTTTGAATCGATGCAATGTTGAACCTGACTGCTCTGTCACATTTTTTTATAATATAGAAATAGTATACGAGCCTGCAATTTACTTGATACTAAGTAACTATAACCACTAATAAACTTTTGTAATCATATCAGACAAGATTGAAGTCGTATATAAGGTCAGCCACAGGTTCTTTGCTACCCCTGAGACCTTATTTGGTAACCTCGCTAAGTATGTCCCTTGTCACAACTGCACAAAATAACTCTTCGTGATTCGACTATTCTAATTTTCTTAATAAGTACCATTAATTTTTAACACATGACTTTGAACCAAGCTTGTAAAAAATACATCATATTCACTCATAACTCCCTCGTTGAATGGACCGGCCAATCTTTATCGGTCTATTTATAAATACTGCATGTAATTCAGAACTGCTTAATCATGATGACGATCACTCTGGCTTTTAATTACGCGTTCGAAATGCGGTACCATGAATGTATTGGTCCGGACCTGTACGACCGCTTGCGAATGTCATTGCCATCTTGTGGAGTACAAAAGGTATTGTTTCCTTTTGATTAAAGGTCTATCTCTGGTATTCGAAGCCAAAAATTTAAAAGCATTTCACAAAGAACCGTTATTGAATGTTAACGTTTTAGGGTTGTCAATTTTAATACTTAATGCAAAAAATATAGCAATGATTTATAGTTCAAAATATTTTTTATAAGAAATCAGATGACTTTCGCTTCATAAACAGTGGTTCCCTAAAAAAAGTGGTAGTTAGAAAACAATATAAGGTAGTTTGAAAAATATAAGTCAGCTTTGCTAATTAGTCGGCGAAACAAAAAGGTCGTAATAAATTTATGTAGTGTTATTAAATTGAGGCGGCAAAAAATAAATATGAACTATATTTTGCAAACACTACGTTAAACGAACTATAGAATGTAAAATCTGAGGGGGTTAGAAAATTTTAGATGTGGAATAATAGCTCAAGAAATTACTTTACAGGAATTAAATTCAGTATTAAACGATCAAAATTACTATTTAGAATAGTTTTATGATAGCTCATCTTGAAAATGTAATTAGTTTATTGGAAACACGAACGGCTCGTTTCAGTTAAAATTACTGAAAGCGACTGAAATGTTGCCGTTCAAAGTACGTATAAATGGTCTAGTTAGCGTAATTTATGGTATTCTAATACGACCTAGCCGCACCGTTTTGAACCTTCCCCCATACAATTAAAGTCTGTGTCACGTTGCACAGATTTTCCGAGGGTTATATTCATTGGATCCGTAAGCGTCTTGAGCTCTTTGATGAAAGTTCGTTTCCAATTTCAAAGGAAATGGGTAAATGTGGCTACTTACTCTACTACGTCGTCTTTATTCATTTGGTTAGAGTGTTGGTAAGTTTTCGAAACACTTAAAGACCCTAACTTTAGATAATAAGTAATTATTTAAGTATGATCACAGTAAGAATTAAAAATCACTTCTAACATGCTCTAAAAGACTGTATGATTTAATGACTACGACAACCAGGATGGAGTTAAAAAAAATCTAAAGATTAAGGAGTGCTGTTCTTATTGTTCACAGCTGGACATACTCATAAAATTGAGGTTGCAAAATCAAGCACGGGATTTGCGTGTTCTTAATTCGTAATCAGTGTTTACTAGCTTACTCCCGCGGCTCCGCCCGCTTCGGTAACGTTTACCACGGTAATAAGTATCCTGTCTGTTAATCCAGCTCATAAACTATCTATGAGCCAAGTTTCAGCAAAAACGGACCAGTAGTTTTTGCGTGAAAGAGCAACAAACACACATACATGCTCGCAAACTATCGTCTTAATAATATTAGAAAAAATACAATAATATGCTGGTCCCCGCCGTCTCCTGGGTCTAACTCATTATTATCCTAGACATCATGGGATAGGAAGTGGTGCAGGTGGTTAGGTTAGAAGACCTAAATTATACAACTTTCTCTCCTAAGCCTACTTATAGTCTTTATTATAGCCTACCGTTGTACAAAGGCCTCTTCGAAGATACCATACTGAGCCTAAGCTTCGGCTTTTTGCATCCATTTGCTTCTCATTGCCGAAGATCGGCCTAGTACACAGGAAGGGGGCTTCCCACACATCATTGGCTTCCACTCTACGAGCCGTCTACTCCAACGGTTAAAGGCTCTTCGACAGCCACTCACAAGTCATTGAGCCAATTGTTGGGAATAATTCAAGGAAAACCAAGCAATTAATACCCATTTATCTTCATGATAGCAAAAACCACAGAAATCCTCTTGTAAATTTATACAAGTGAGATAATGTTACTCGTCTCTGATAAAATGCATACATAAACAATTCTCGGGAAGTTTTTAGAGAACAAAAATGAAAATATATCGGGTAAAAGTCCTCTATTTTGGTTTAGTGTATTTAAGTAATAAACTTTATATGAAGGAAGAAGATGAATAACTATGTATACTGGTAGTCTACATAATACAAGCAAAATACAAGAGCTATACGCGCTTCAAATGAAATAAACTTAACTAAATACAAATTAAAACCATATAATATAGTAACTATGCTAAAAATAACTACATGTATTTATAACGAAAGTAACTATAGGTAAGCAAAAATATTTTTGCTACAGGTACCCGAGGCCAGAACAAGTCTGGTGAATATGTCTTTAATTAAGTTCTGGGAAAATATATTTATTAATTTAAATTAAAAGTAACAAAACAATAACTAAATAACTTAACAATTATATACATAAATACATAATACATAAATAATATATACATAAAAAAATTGCCAATTTAAATATAAAAATCTGCATCCAAATTGCTGTCTCGAGGATGAGTTCCAGAAAGTAAGTGCCAGCGTTCTGGTCATTCGTCGACTCTATCAAACGTTTGGACAAATGCTCAAAAATAACAGAAAAGTTATGTTAAAGTAAGTTGCATGTCAAACAAGTACGGATCTTGTCGCGATCAAAAATAACAGTTTTGTCTTAGGATTACAATAAATCAAACGCATATACAACATATTGTGATTCACACATATCCTCCACCGTATTTTCGTAGCGGTTTCATTAATTTTACAATGCATTAAATATGACTCACGACTAACGTTATAAGATATTTTTATACAAATTACTGGTTTATCGGAATACCAATGACTAATTCTGAATGCTACGAGAAATTTCTACAAAAAAGTAAGCAGTTTATATTAATTGGGAACAAATAAACTTGTTATCGAATGTACACGGGAAATTACCTACGCGATAGCAATGTTATTGTGTGATAGAGGTTATCAAATTACGTAGACTTTATGATTCGTGTGACATGTTTTATTAATGAGGATAAATGTTAAAACTATATTATTTGCTTTATTTAATCTATAAGACCAGACCCAGAATTACATTTTTTCCGTATTGGAAGTTTTGGAAGTGTAGTGTAGTAGTATTCCGTAGTGGAAGAAACTTGATCGTGGCGTTCTCTGTCTTAATTAAGTCAATTAGAAAAAACCATAGCCCTACGTAGAATTAGGTCGCAAAATGGCGTAAAAAAATAAAGGTAAAAATTTGCCGTCCTTAAACTCTGATTTTGGCGTCCTCCCGATGTTGTTACGATTTGCCTGACGCTAATCAAGATCTACTAGCGTATAGAAACTGAGTTACAGCCTGAATATTCGCATTACTACTAGCATTACAGAATTATACTTTTATCGTAAATGCCAAGTTGCCACAGCAATTGAAACCCAAACCAAATTGATAGATTTCTTCGGATACTGAATTTATAACGAAATCAAATTTAACTCAGATAAACAAGCTTGATTCGGCTCATCGTTTCGGTTGGAATGCATCGAGGGTGACCACGTGACCACATGCACCGGCCACCCATGACCGCTGACATAGTTGATCACTTTCAGGTTCTCGTGTTACATTGCAGTCATGTTGTGATATGTTTGATTTATGTCGTCGGTAAAAAAGGATTTATATATTCGTATGCATTATAAAATATCATCTTCTTAAAAATCCAAATCGATAAAAATATAAACATAATAAAATAGTAGTACCCAAATAACAACAAAGAGTAACATGTAAAATAAACTGTATTAAAGATTAGAATCGAAAATCACAGATATACAAAAAAAGTAAAACTAAAGGTTGAGACGTAAAAATCATGGATTTTAATAAAATTTTCGTGGAACTGTAACGGACCTTTGTCACTTTTTGCTTTACGTTTTCATTTAAACCAACGACATACAACAATAGAATTATTACATTTTTTGGTAACTTACTGAAATTGGAATTGTCAAGGCTGGTAGTGGACAATCGGTTACATAATTCGCGTTGCCCAAGCGTCGCTCGATCTACAAACGGTATTAAGGCGAATACATAATGCGTTGCAACAGCCAACGGTACGGCGAGATAGTTAGTTTTGTAACGTGTGACACAACAAAAGTTACTATAGTTAAATTAAGGATCGTGATTACGATCCTCTATCTATACCTATTAGCAGTAGGTACCAATATGTAATCAAGAATTAACAGTATTCGGTTTAGTATGTATGTATACATATTGATATTCCTTCCGTAGAAATGTTATGTGAGAATCTTCCAATAGCTCTACAAAATATAGCGACAGTAATCATCTGAATCATATTATACACATTACTACTACATACAGATTATTTATCTAATAAGTTTTCCAATGCGTAGTGTATAAAACTGGCAGAGTAGTGCTATCTAGGCATTACCCTAGGTACAACTTCAGGCCTCGCCTCAATTGACAGGACACCTCTGTAATCAACGTTACGCAATGATCGAAACTTATTGCTTTAATTTATTTCACTGATTCTTTAAATAATGTAGACCTCATTAAAATTACCAAAAATGAGCGACAAATATTGAATTAAAAACCCTTTTTTACATAATACCTTGTCATGATTGCGTTATAATAAGGAAACCGTTAACTTCCTTTAAATCTTGATTGAGAAGAGCGATTCATATATGAATTATCAAGACACACATGTAGCATAGGCAATATCCGGAGCGCATAACACCACTCATTCCACTAACACATTTCAATATGACGAATAATGTTAAGGTGAGGAAATTATCTAATAATGAAAACAGTGACCAAATGTATAGATGTGGTTATGAACCCATTATGAGATCTAAGACATTTATAGGTGACCTCGAGTTTAACCTTTCAGATAAAGAAAATTATCGAAAACAATTAATTACTGCCAGTCACGCGAATTCTGGTTCTTGAAGTGTAAGAAAAATATCACAGAAACTAACATTTATTTACTATTTTTATTGCTACTGGTACATACATTTTTTTTTAAATCTTTCAAGCTTACTTCTTATTTGTTCGGTACCAAATTACAAAAATGTATACATATCAAAAATGTTTTCCTATTTAGTGTTTTATTTCTGTCTATAATTTGAACTCAACATGTTTTGTGATATTCAGTCTTCATTTCATCTTATGTCGTCTATTATGTTCAACTAGGATAGGAATCGTACTTAAAGTCGACCACAAGTGTATTTTTGTTTCAGAAGACCAAGTTGGAAAAACTCAGTAAGTGCAATGTCCTAGAAACATTCTAACATGGCATCGCGATCAATGCCTAGACAACACAATGAGACTTAAAAAGTAACTTGATTGTCAGACAGGAACTGTCTTCCGACACAGTATTCCGGAGGGGAAAAAACTTGAACATTCCTACGTGTGAACGAAGTCGCGTGAAGTGATAAACATAATACCTACAGCTTTCCCTTATTCCGTGTTCATCTTTAAGCACCTGCTGGGTTTCACATTTTGCCTAGTACCTATTACTACTGCTCATTAAACTTGCTTATGATATCTAGGGAGCTATGCTTGATGAGTGCTTCACGCTAGAAATATGTGTGGCTATGGTAGGTACTTCCCCGGTCGTTCTACCACCTGGTTAACTTACACTGGACTGCATGATCATATCTCATGACCATCATCATCTCATGATCATCATGATCATGGCTGCATGATCTAACATTTTTCTTATAGTTTTAATTCTTATCAGTCTGAGCATTCATAATGTAGTTAACATCAAAGAGCATAACCACTTAATTTCCAACTCAACTCAACGTATCGTATCTCTACTCAATGCGTTGAATCAGTGATGTACGAACGGTTCGTTTTGTAACGGATCGCGGTACAGTTAGATTGTAACGCAACATTTGCAGTAATATTTGCAATAATAAACGATCCTCATTCCCACCACTTGCCGTACTCGACCGTGTGTGTAATTATAGTGGTCGTGGTATTTCGATGTCAAGTTGTAGGCTTACTTCGTTAATAACGGTTAAGCAAGTTTTTCATTACCTGCCAATTACCAACTGTTTAAAAATATAATAGAGCAAAAAATAAATTGCTAATAAGTATTTTAGGATGAAGTACTAGAAAATACTAGAGAAGAAGACTTTAAAAACAGTGTTTTAATACTATAAATTGTATCCATTTCTACAAATATAACTAGTTTTCGTACATTTTCAAATGGCTCCACTCCACTTAAAGTTATCGAACGCAAAATAATTTTACTTACATACAATACGCTCGTTTAAAATATATAATAGTAACATTGTTAAACATAATTTATGAACAATTAACCCGACTGCTCTAAATGATTTATTTTATCGCATTATACGCTTTTAAAATGCAATATTGGAGACCTCGCCTAATGGGAACTTTTGTCAATAGTAACCGCGTCTAGTATGCGTGTTGGTGACCACATTTGGTGTAATGTTACAAAAGAAGATGGTGCTGCCTATATCCCGGCTTTGAAACTCCAGTCCCTTTATACGACATCTATAGGAATAGAAAGAGTGGTTCGAGTCAAAACCGACATCACACGGTACTTAACACGCACATTCGAGCTTAAAAAATTATTTTATTTGTTGATAATTAATAACATTATATTATGACAATGCCTCGGAAATTTAAGAAAGCCTTCCACTAATATAGGAATCTATACAGAGATAAACAATCACCCTAAGTATCATCTCGTAGAACTTTAATTTTAAATGTACTTTAGATCTTTGTCCAGTCAAAACAAGGATTAATTTATGCAGATAATTAATCAACCCTGAATATTTATAACGAAAGCTCAATGTAACAGCTTCTGTGTACTTTCCGCTTTATAGATTCCTTACCGTGTCATGGCCAGGCCTGGATGATTTATAGTTAACCTAAATTGCTCTATTGGGTACACCGTATCTTTTAGTACAATTTTTTCATGTATAAATAGAATATTCCGTAATATAACTATTGTTTGTTGTATTTATGTAGAAGGGTTTTATGATACCCATCAGAGCTATTCAACGTCTTCGCGTTCAAACTTCATGAATGTTGATGTACATTGAATATGTTTTAAGACTATATCGGCATTAACTAGAAATAATATATCTGCAGTTCGCTCCAAATTACCCAAACCTGTTATTTCGTATTATTTAGAATCTAGCGCATGTTGTCCGCATTGGCAACTAAGGACATAAAGTAAATCAATACTAAAGTTATGGAAGTAGCAAACGAGCATGCAGTCCACCGGATGCTTGGTGGCCACTGCCGTTCATGGACATCTGTCATGAACCCTAGATAAGATGAGTCTTACCTGAGGTTAGCCAAAGATCCGTTGGTACCCCTCGAGGACTAAGTTGGAACAACTCGGAACACACACACACCCTTATACTAGAACACAGCAGCGCATAACATTGCTTTTATTAAGCAGAAGTAGGTAGTTGTGGCGGTGGTGCTTCTGGAGTGGAACCATAATGAGCTCTACTAACTTTTTACGAGTTCTACGAAAGTGACATGACATCAGGTAAACCCTATGAAAGTTTCGAAAAAATTTAAAAAATCGTCTCTTTTCATCAAAATATTATAAAGCCTATGTCATTATGCAAACTGAGACGATAATAATGATATGTCATACGTCACAATCCGTCTAGCCGTTTGAACTGTAGCGCATGCCAAAGAAATGGACATACATACATACATAGAAATAAACAAACATACATACACACGCATGAAAAACATTACCCTGCTTCTGTCGCAGTCGGGAAAAAAATAAAAATTACAAAGAAACAGATACTACTGTACAATACCAAGAGAGTAAAAACCATAGCGTATTCTCAAGACATTCCCAAGGTAACACGATTGTTAAGCTCGCACTCGAGTGTCGCTAATGCAACAAGACACCCTTGTATCTTGTTAGTGGATGTTTCCCTTTGTTCGCAACTCGCTACGTATAACTTACTGTAAACTGATGGCCACAAAACATTTGTATCAGGCGGCTTTCGGTTGACGCTGCATTGCCAGCGTTGCGCGTTAAAATAAATGTAAGTGGCCGATCTCATAAGGTTACCAAATTTCGCTACAAATTTTAGATTAAGGGGATAAATTGTAGTGAAGCTTGCTAAAATTTGCGCTAAATGAATATTCCGTGGCCCTCAGTTTAGGCGTACATACATAGCTGGCTTTAATTACTTTTGTACATTGTTTCTTAACTTGTACCACTTAAAGTTGCCCGTAGACGACATTCATCGGTACCCAGCTGTTTCCTTCATCAGTCGACCTTGTTGGCGTTCTGTATTCCTTTACTCTAACGTATATTCTATTTGAGTACTCTACCAACGTCATCATATAATTTAAACAATTCTAAAGAAATGTTACATTGTATATGATGCTAAATAAATACTGTAAAACCAAAGATTTACAAATATGAACTAGTAAATGTATAAATTAATTAAAAACGTAACAATAAAGACAACAAAACTATATAGTTAAAATGTTTCCTTCAAACTCTTTACAGAGAGATTGTTTTGCTTTCATTGTTTGATTAAAGTAAGTGCTTACATATTCAAAGCTTCCACGGGTAATATTAAACATTATTTCTTTTCACTTATTATGCGCTAAACTTTTAAATACATTATTATATAGCCAATATTTATTCAGAAAGGAAGCGAAAACGTTGCTTAATCAATATTTATGAATGGAGACATTATTGACGTAAGAGTTCCTCTAGCCACAATTATTGCACCTACAGTCTAGCGCAATACGAGTTTCTTTACACGCCCATTTGCTAGCTGGCTACCTTTCTTTATTTCATAAACTTCTCATGAAGAGCTTGCAACGTTCTACAGATCTATACAATTCAAACTCAATCGGAATCAAACTTCGACTTTGGGTTTATAAAAAAGGAATCAGAATTTAACACGCATTAATTGACATACGAAAAAAAAGGCCTATCTTTTTAATCGACTTCCCAAAAGAAAGAGGTGATTTATCTACCTGCGGAAGACCACTAAACCCAATAAACCAATTTAAAACACAGTCGTTAAACATCCTCATTGTCGTCGACGCGAATTTTTCGCGCGTTGGCACCCACCCAAGGATGAAGGCGACAAAAACCGGTCGTACCGTTGTGCCTAAACAAAAGGCCGTAGTAGGAAACATATCAACAAAAAGAATCCTTCCTCGTTTCATCTTCCGAGAGAGGAGCAAACAAAACTAAGTCAAACTGACTCACATTCGAACAAAGCACGAAACGACAAAACGAAAGAGGAAAGCAGCGAGCAAACGCGTGGTCTAAATTCAAAAGCGTGACTCTCAACTTCCGCGATGTACGGTTCGTTATGAACTCTCGATACTCGAGTGAATACTGTTCGTGAAATAACGTTAAGTAACCGTCATTGATCGTTGCTATTTACGAAATATTAACTATTTGTTTCGAACGTTTTGTTCCGTGGTGAGATAGTTTTTTTTAAGTAACGTAAAAGTAAAACTTGTAGTCCATCTGTTGCTACTTAGTCAGTGTGGCTACACTGACTAAGTATGATAATAAAAGATGTCCTTAGGCTTAAGGACATCTTTTATTAACCCTGAATAAAAATCGTTTTATCAGATATTGGACACAGAAGGTTACCCCTGAAGACTTTATAGTTGTAAGTTTTTAAGCGTCGTAAAAGTACCTTACTTGACTTCGTTCACACCAGAATATAGCAGAGCTTAACACTTCTACGTTTATAAGTATATAGCCCTTTTAAAATAAATATACGAAAACCCCTTTTTATTTTTGCGGTCATGCGCTATTTTTTTTTTTGTGTGGTGAAGTATTTTATAATACCACAACCACTTTTTAATATTGTGGCGTAACGCTAGCAGCAGACTTTAAAATTTAAAGAAAATTGGCGGAATATTCAGCACATATTTGGTGTCACGAACTCTTTTTTGAATATACCTAAATGATATAAAGAAATGATTCACATATTGTAGAACTTGTTTATATTATATTTTTTTACATATAAGAAATATTAAATATACTACATTATGACACTACCATTCACAACGAATTTTGGAATTACGTTACAGAAAAAAATACGACCCAGTGACCTTATTCACTCGTGTCTAAACGAACGTTCTAGTCTAAACGTACAACTTTTTCAAAACAATGTTTTTATAGTCCGTCCACACACGTCCGTTCCGGTCATCACACATCAGCACCATCAGATCTCATTAGTTATGATACTAAAGTCACGACATCACCTGTCACCGACAGATCTAATGGTGCGGATGTTTGAGTCACAATACAGCACAGCATCGCCGGAACTAACACGCGCAAAGACCTTTAACCTGTAACTAAATTGGCGTTCATTTGAAGATAATGGTATAATGCAGTGTTTCTCAAAGTGCGCGATAACCTAATTGTGGTCGCGCGGAAGGCCTAAAGGTGGATAAGGGCGCGGAAAAATATGGGTTGGAGGTTGGAACTGTTAAAGAGGCGATTGCTGACTTTTATTCTGATGCAACTTTTTTCCTCGACCTACTCAAGAAACATATATGTTATGGGATATTTTTTGCTATAGAACGGAAATTTAGAAGAGATTAAAAAAAATAGCAATTCAAAAACGTGCGGTAGACAAAACAAGTTTGAGAACCGCCGGTATAATGGGACACTTAAGAGTTTGTGGCACCTTTGCAAATGTTGTGCTCAGACGGCCACTTAATTATTCCGAAACAACACGTAGCTTCATACAAACAGGTTGTTTAAAATATTCGCGGACCGTCTTCTTGCTTCATTACTCACCACACTAGCCACGTCCAAAATAGATATCGTTGAAAAACACTCGTTTGTCCACTTACGTGATTTTTTACTGGAACAACAATTGACACAGCAACAAATATATTTTAAAGATGACTGGCAGCCCTTTTTATGTCTCATTGGCGTGCATGAGTCTCTGTCTATAACTGGGAGGCCTGGAACCCACACTAAGACTGATGAACTAGAAAGGAGCATATAGGATAATAGGTAACATATAGGATGTTTAATTTAAACCCATAGGGCCAGCAACAAACAACGGGTTCATCGTTGTGATTAAAAACGTGTTCAACGACTTACCAATCGTGCAATGTAAAAAGCACGGAAGCGCACTTAGTCATAAACCCAGTAGCGGTCACCCATCCTTCCCCCGACCGACGACGTTGCTTAACTTTATAGATCAGTAAAATATTTGTTTTTCACACATTGAAGTAGTAAACATGCATGCAGTACACCTGATAGTAAGTAGCCACTGCCGTCCATAGACGTCCATAGACGTAAGCAACTTCATATAAAACAGAGGTTCTAAAGTCGATCACCGATGCGTTGCTACTCCCGAGGACTGAGATGGCCACCTCATGTATAAGTGAGCCGGCAACCACACCCTTCTACCGAAACGCAAAAACTGCTTCAGGCTATAAATAGGTGCGGTGGTACCTCCCCGGACGAACAACACTTGTTCTATCACCTGGCAAATCTACGAATATTATAAGAAAAGTTTTTCCAAAGCTATTTATTATAAACGGCTTTTTCTAGCAATAATTTTGTTGCCCGGTCAGGCATAAAAAATATCGAGTATACGTAAAAAGTTTTTATGTTGTTATCGAGAATGAAACACATAATGAACGCTGCTAATGAACCTTCGCCCTGGATTTCGAAACTATGTCGAGTCGAAATTGCAAACGTCGATTGAATATATTGCGGCAACCTCACTGAAAAGTTGTTTTCGATAGGCAATGCGAAATATCCATTACTGCGTGTGGGATGAGATTTCATATTTCGCACAATTAATTAACAAGTAACTCTCGATATGTACTGGTTTCTTTACATACGTCGATTGGCAGTAACAACAAGATAATTCATACGATTTTTTATCAAAACCTATTTTTATTGAAGTCATGCGTATTAGAAATTTTACATAATGCATACAGTTACTACAGCATACTGCGAGAGACTTAGTTTAAGTTCCTTTAACGATTAAACAAAATATCTACAGGAAAATGTATTTCATTAATAAATCGAGTGTGTACAGATGTGAACTAACTTTAAAGTTCGGGTAGTCGAGAAATCTAAATTTTGGCAATTGAAATTGAACGATGACCGGCGATAATCATACGCGCCAAGGAATAGATCCGAATTAAATTGCACTCATAATTCATAATATTTCTATTTAAAGTCTATTAATTATGTTTGTTCGTGTACAAGTATTTTCCTACATTGTCCGCTTTTGTCTGCTTTCAATTCTTATCAATTGCCTATAATTCATTGTCCTTCTGTTCATTGTTCACATCTATCTTAATAAAGCCAACAGTGATACAACAGAAGCTTGTTACCTTAGGCGTTCTCAACAGGCCTTTAGCCATGGACTATTTGATGATGCGGAAATAGTTCCGACCTTTGAAACGTTTATTGCGGAAGACATGTTTTGTGAAGCTAATGAATGTAGCGTTTTTATTGATAATTTTACAGCTCTAACGTTAATACATATAGAAGTGGGTTTTAATAGCATTCACATCAAATCAAAGTTTGATGTAAAAAACGATCTTGAGAGATGAGTTACGGTCATTTCTTTTAACGATGATTATTTCTGGGACGGTTAAAACATTACTGAAATTGCATGCAAACATACAGGGTTTAAAATGCCAGAATACCTACTTTTAAACACTTATTTTCACGAGAAAAATTTGTAGAAAGAAAGTATTAATGATCTAAGTGTAGAAGCGTCTTATTGGAATTTGCATTATGTATTATGCATTTGCAAAAACATAAATTACCTTAAATTAAATATTTTAAACTGTAATATTGTTAGTCTTATTTTAAAGCTTTTAGCGCTTCATATAGATACCGTTCATGACATTTGAATGTTGTTGCATTTTATACTGTCTCTTGATGATGAGACCAACCGATGATATCGCGAATGTGTCTAAACATTAGCGTTTCATTTGGATATTTAAATTCTATTATTTACTATTTTACAGCACTTGATACTAACAAAGGTAAAACTCTAATTTTGTAGCAATAAAGATTGTAAATAAAATTATTTAACTGCATTTGAACCACGCACAATCCAATCGCTGGAGTAAACATCATGTACCATCAAGGAAAGTTGTGGTTTAATTTTAACACTGCGTTTTGCGGGCAAACGACGATAGCATCCGTGCATCTGGGATGAGTAAGCAGGCAACAGGACGCTAAATGCGTTACAGAAACTTATTTTCGATCCGAAGACACGCTGCATCGCAAAATCTTTTGAGCCAGTGCAGACACATTCGGACATATTCGTGTTATATACAGTTTACATGACCAAACAGATGGTACTTGTGGCGAAGGAAATATATTTTGTTTGGACATGACAAGATATACATATATTCCTACTAATAAAATTTAATTATACGCGAGCGTATATCCTTTCGCTATATTTGTATAAACGATAATGACTAACACGCTTTAGACGCTTTCTACACTCATAGCCCCACACTAGGATTTTCTCCTGTGTCGTGGGTGCCATGGACACACAAA
>DWNE01005201.1:0-14251 GCA_018249875.1 Cecropterus toxeus | reverse complement strand
AAATAAGTTCTTAGTTCTAACATTAAAAGTAGATAACTAACAAATTATTAGTATTATTAATTATTTAATCAATTATCAGCGATATACTTATAGTCTGATCGTTTGTAATATGCACGTGTCACAATTTTACACTTTTTTTGTTTATTTTAGGTACACAGATAATTATTAGGTAAATTTGTAGGTAATACGAGTAATCATTAGTCATGAAAACAATTACATTGCTTCATCCGACCGAAAGTAACCCAAAAAATATCGTTTGGAAAAATGATAAAATACCAATAAGAGTGAGGAAAAATGTTTTGACTTAAACGTTTATGATTTAGCATTAATTAGTTGCCTCTGCGGGCGTGTAACTTTTTATGCTCTGTGGCATATTTTAAATGTAGAAGGATTCGAACTTTCATAAAACCCTTCTACGTATATCTATCGCGCGAAATCCTTCAAAAACATTCCTCGCATTTACTCCGTAAATTTAATGGTAAGTTAGTAGAATAAAAACTTTTAAAAAGTAAAAATGATAATTTCAGGGTAAAATGTTCACATATTTATTTCTTGTAATATGTTTTATTTGAAATTAATATTAGATTCAGTTTAGCTATTAAGAGAGAGATATGAGATATTAAATTCAAACAAAGGTATGGATAGTGGGTCTCAACTTAGGATAGAAGACAAAAGAAAAAAAATTCAAACAGGATATTTTTTTTGTTGAATAATTTTGTTAAATAAATAATTTCTTTTAAGCATAGGGGGAGAAAAAAATCAACGTCTTGTCGAATCGACGTTGGTCTCAACCATGTATGTTCTGTAGTTGTAAAGACAGGTAGGTGACACGGGGTCATTTCGCAAGCAGCCTTGCAGACGATCCTCGCTTTGCTACGTACGAAGCATAGACTCACAGAGTATAAGTAAGGACCGTGAACGAAACTTAACAAAAGGACAGTTTTTACCGCGTGAGAATCTTGTAGCCTTCGCACATCGCCGCCGCGCGACGCTTCCTTCGCTAGGGCTGACACCTTTACACTCTTGTAGTTTGTACTTGTAGGTTTATTGTTTTAATTATATGGGTTTCATATATTATATACACAAAAGGGCAAACTTATTTCTCAAGGGCATTCTCTGCTAGTCAACCCTGAGCGAATTCGTGGCAAATGTTCAAGAAGACAATTCATAATCATAAATGTTCACCTACTTACAGAATGTAGGTATCTATAAATATTTATATCCAATCATTTAAAAAAATATATAATAATAAGTAGCTCTATAAAAAAAATTTTAGGTGCTCAGTTGAGGTAATGTTTTTAGCGTTGTATTAATGGCAATTAAATTATTTCTTATTTGATTTATTTATATAGAGTTTAAGTGACGAATATCATTAGAGAATAAAAATATATAATGACATAAATTCGTTAGACTGTCTTTATTGTTGTAAAAAGTTAGTGTTATTTTAGGACCCTACCACATAAACTGCATGTTTATTACTCCTTAATTAACAATGAAATTAAGAAACGTTTAACGAAAAAAAAATCGTAAGTATTTATTACCGTTATAAGACCCTGGGAAATACATTGACGATTGTTATTAATTCCGTGAAATACTATAATACGTATTATGAAATGTACGTGAAATTTCTTATGAAATCTTTATCTTTTTGAATATAAATTTGATTTTACAATCATTGTAACATCCCACATTATTTCCATTTTATTCCATTGTTGAATTATTAATTATTAAAAATATACATAAAAATGGAGTTATTACGTAAGGGATATTGAGATAATGTATAGATATTTATTTAATCCTGTGTACAATATGCAGTATCTACTGAAAATACCTATTAAAAACAAGTTTATGAAAAGAAATATGGGTGAAAAAGCGTCAATCAAAAACAGTGTCATAAAGTTAGGTGGGTAGTTTAAGCACAGAAAATTATTTCTAGAATCGAGGCATATATTTATATGAAACAAGCAATTTGGCAAAGGTGATCATGCCTGGATAGCGGCCGAGCTCCGACAGTCTCTATTTAGAAGTTGTACATAGGTAGGATGTTGAGAAAACTCCGATAGCGTGATTCAGAATACGGTGCCGCCATCTTTTGATGAGTTGCTGGAGGCTCCAAACAATACAATAAAATGCAGTGTTACAGAAAATATAACCTTTATTGGTATCTACAATATAATTCTCGTACATCGATTATTTAAATATATTACATGATAACGAAATAACTCTCTATTATGTAAAATAAACATGACTCCGACCTCTCGGTCTTTGGACGAATTTGACAATAGATACGTAAGTACTAACATTAATAAGTTGAGCTTGTGATACTACTTATGTGTGCGTTTATAGACAAGTAGTATAAATTAGTAGTACGAAGCGGCACTGCGTATTTAGGTTTTTCGTAGGAAAGGGAGAGGTTAAACTAGTCGATAGGCATCAAAAAATTTGACGAAACTGCGGGTTTACTATTTTCGTCGGGAAGGAAAGGATGGGTTAAACCTGTTAAAAACAGGCATCAAACATTTATGAAGAAATGAACTTATAAAAGGGTGTCTTAGATTTGAGGGAGAAGATAGGGAGGCGACGAGAGGGTTCAGTCTTCCTATTTCTGAAAATTATCCGTATGACGGGTTAAATGTACTTGTAATATTTGGGAATTCGCCAGCGGATAACGAGCATGGAGACCACCTGATGGTAAGTAGTAACTGCCGTCTATGTACATCTGTAATTAACTCCAGATCGAATTAGTCTTGCCTGAGCTCAGACAAATGCGTTACTATCCTTAAGGACTTGGAAGTCTTCGTGAAATGTGTCTTATTTGCCACATTCTTTAAACCAGAACACATCAGTTCTTAACCCTGGAGTTATAAGGCAGAACAAGTTGTATAAATCACAACCGATTTGTCCTATAAACGCACAACATTACAATTGATGTATTTGTAACTTATGTTTAAAATAATTGGTTATCCGATTTAGCATTACTAATCCAAATTATTGTGTTTATAACGATTCTATTTGGAAGGGTGACTATCATTTTGGCGGCAAGTAAATGATATTCTGATCTGACAGATGTGTATACAGTGTTGCCACTTACTAAACAGCGTTTTAAATCACCCTCCCAAATAATATTTTCCGGAAATTTATTACCATTATAAATGTATAGTGCACTAACTAGACATATTACATGCATCCCTAACTAGTAATAGCACCTTTATAACTAAGAATAATAACTTTTAGTGATAATAATGTTACATCGTGACTCGAAAGTTTATATAATTTTGTCGCCGGAAATAACAATACTATTGACACATAATACGAATTCCATAAACAACAAAATTATTCATATAATTTGTCTATTCACTAGTTATATGAAAATAAGAAATATAATGCAACTATACAATATTACCATTCTAAAATATTGTGATGTACACAACCACTATATGTGATTCAAATTTGGAATGTTTTTTTTCCATCTTAAATTCGTATTAAATAAAGCAAATAATTGTTCTAATTGGAATGTTCATTGTAATTACAATTTAAACTTAAAAAAAATATTTTATATATTCGACTACATATAACATTTTTGTCGTTAACAAAAACACGACTAAAATGAAAATAGAAGTACCTTCATATACAACTAATCGGTAAACACGACTTCATAACAATCCTATTCTCATTTTAATCAGAACTAAAATAAAGGATAATATCATAAATCAGATCTTCGCCGGACGGTATGTGAATACATTTGAGGTACAGTAGAACGCGTCGAACTTGAAGAATTTAAATTCTCTCATTTATTGAGTCCATTTACTTTTTTTTGGAGGTGTTTCACTGGCCGTTGAATCCTGTAAACAGAAATATTTATTCAGCTATGATATGATCCATAGACATGTGACGGTACTTATCACCGTATAGTGTCGCTTGAAAAAAAAAAACAGGTGATAATATGTATTTTCACAACAAATCGTGAAATTTATGCATATTATCATCTATTTTCTAGAATTCCATTACGAATACAAATTCAAAAATTTGCACTTTTCCAAATATCCATTATTCCACCTCGAATACAAATTCATATTACATCATTCATTCAGATACAGGTAATTACAAGTATAAACAAATACGTTATTACAAGTAAATACAATATACGAAACGTAACTCTATCTCTTTATTTTCATCTAGTTATACAAGCCGACCAAGCTAACTGGACGAATGTCAAACGTGACGTCACTCGCAAGAATGCAAGTACTGATGACAAAAAAAATGATTTTACTTGAAATGTTAATTTCAACGAAATGTAAATTTTAATAAATTTCTGTGTTATTAACATTTATACTTAACGTTTAACGTTAACAAAGTTATTTACATATTAAGGTTATCATTGTAACAGAAACTAAGGAATACAACAAATTAATTTTGCTTATTTATTTAATTAATAGTAAATCATAATACATTAAGGAGTTTAGGTGCGAACGGTACTAGGACGAGAGCGGGGCATGAGACGAGACCGTGGTGGCAGACCGCATTCCTTCCGTTCGTCTAGTTAGCTTGGTCAAGTAGTATTTTCCTTTCAACTTCCGTTCGCTTCGCCCGATAACACTTTTCGTAACACTCTCGACCGCATTCACCAGCTTACTCCCCAAGTCAAGAGTGCGTATAGAAGTTTTAGTTCAAATTGTTAGAATTGAACAGCACGTCATATTGTAGGTACCGTTCTCGTGTCGCTGGTCGCGCTGCAGCTGCACGTACTGGCGCACGAGCCGCGCGATCTCGTGCGCCTGCTCCGCCTGCAGCCGCGTCACGCGCTGCTGCAGCAGCGAGCCGCACTTCACGTCCAGGAACAGCGTGCCGTCCTCCGAACGCACCTGCCACGATTACAGTTATATTCGTTTAAATGTTGCTTTGTTTTTTCTCACTAATGATAAAGTGTAATAATAACAATATACTTTATTGTACCAAAAAGAGAAAAAGAATACAATGAAAATAGACAAAAATTTAAAATATAAAAGGCGGTATTATCGCTAAACAGCGAATCTTTCAGATAACCTTAGAGTGCGGAGTTAAAGTTAGTATGAGCATATTGAATAGGTAGGGTGCAATAATCAGATTAAGGAATTTGTGTAAAATACAAATTAATGCTTAAGTTATTGAAAAGCTAATTTAACCAATTAAACATAGCAACAATTATAAAATGAATGAAGACAAAGATATAAAAGGAGCATAAATGCTTATTAAAAAAATAAACACGCTTTCTACACTCATAAGGATAGGATTGAAAACAGAAATATGTAGTTAGTGTTAGGAAATGGGATATGACAAGATTTTAAAAGGAATATAGGGATTGGGCATTACTAATTAATACAGGACGGCCAGGGCTGGTCTACCCCAGCAGTGTGACGGCCTCACCTTCCTGGTGGAGATGAGGTCCGCGTAGGGCCAGTGCGTGTCGGTGTCGTGCGTGGCGGGGTGCAGCAGGTGCACGCCGCGCCGGTTGAGCGCCAGCACGTGCTCGCGCCACTCGCCCGCGCCGCCCACGCGACGGACCGCGAAGAACGACGACCCGAACAGTGGCCACCGAGACAGCACCTGCACCGAACGATTCACTTTTATTACCGGGTAAAGGTGGTTAAACGCTTTGATGAACGACTCCGAAAGCACCACTGATGCATCTACTTCTGCCTAATAAAAGCTGTGTAATTCGCTGCTGTGTTTTGGTCTAATGCGGTGGTATAGGACACATAATTATACGAGGCGTTCCAACTTAGTCCCTAGGGAGATCAACGCACTTGTGGCTAAACTCGGTTAAGACTATTCTTATTTGGGGTTGATTACAGATGTCCAAGGACGACATTTATTTATTTATTGATGTGATACGCGCAAGAGGCTAAATTATTATTTTTTGTGAAGTTTTTTTCAAATCCAATCCTTTCAAAGAGATTCTGCGTATCTCTCGCTCTAAACGTGTTCAGCAAAATGTAAGCAATACGGAAATAGAGTTGGTACTAACGTGCGAGTGTGACAAAAATATACTGTCCATTTCTTTTCATAACGATGGAGATACATTTACATTTTATACCGAAATTGATATACATTGGATCTTTTTATTCCAAACGCTTGACGCGGTAGTATTAAATTTTTAAATAAAATTCTCAAATATATATCGCAAATGTACCAGAGATATATAACTATGGATTGTACCATCATCTCACATTTTGGCTTTTCGAACCGGATGATAATAAGATACTCAAAGATATAGCATACCTGTAATACTTTAGATTTCGCTGCCGGCGGCGTCAACGGTCTAACGGCTGGCCATTCCGCAGTCACTGCAGACGCCCACTTCGCAGGTCTTGGGTCTCTTAGGGCCAGTAGTGGCTTGGGCAGCAAGAATTTGAGGTCTCTTGCGTGCGGCGGGTCAGCGAGACCGGCGGCGCGGTGCAGCAGGGCTGCAACAAGTGCTGCGTCGCGTAGCGTGGCTGCCGGCGGGGCTCCGCCACCTGGGAGGACTAGGAGTAGACCCTCCAGGTAGTCAGGCGCCACCTGGTGACGGACATGGTAGATTTAGTTTGCTATTACTGGAGAAAGTAGCTATTTAGTGGTTGGAGGCATATTTGAACCTCGTCTTAAGTATTTTTTCTAATTAATAGTCTGCCACAAATTAAAATCCTACACATCTGTGCACTCGCACATCTACGCTTGTATTGGTGTTGTTGGTGATTTGAATGAATAATGCATGAATAAAAGATTAAACAGTTTTCTTATTGACACAGAGGAGCAGAAGATGAGGCAAAAGACTTTTCTGTTATAATTAAATCGCCAATGCATGGCCTTTAAAGAAAATTTCTTTTGACTCATTTCTTGAATTTTGAGAATGCGTATGCCTTGACATTTCTAGAAGACTTCTAGAGAAAGTTCATAAATTTTGCAATTTCATGGCAAACGCTTTTGTTAAGGTTTAAGTAGTTTACTCTTCAGCTGAGCTATGCACCTGATTGAAGAGCACTTCAGTGTAGAGCGGCGGCGCATCGCTTCGCAGGGGATGGTGCCATACAGAGCGGCAGAATATGAGGTAGAATGGGTGGTGTGCCCGTTGCAACTCGGTGGTCACGTCAAGGACGTATTCCTCGCCGGCTAAGGGCATCGTGAGCGCGTCACCCGCCACGATGCAGTACAGCGAGAACTCCGCCCGTTCCGCTTCGCTTGTTACGCCGATCTGTAGGTTAATTGAAACTATTTCAGTGATTGTTTGATGCTATTTATTGTGATGTGTAGTGTCGGTGTTGAACAGCACCACTTCCTCTCTTTCCGTGGAAATTGTAGGAAGCGACTAAGGGACAATATCCAGATGGGCAGTAGCATCATCCGAAAGATATCGATATTGATTGGAGAATGTACTTGGCATTGTTAATTTGTGAAACGGCATGACGTTTAAGAATTGATTTGCTGTTCGAACGTATACAACTGTTATATTTTGTAAACTTTAATATTCGCATTGATTACGTCCTTTTTCTTGGATTTTAGTTTGCATGCGTAAATTAATTTGCTGTTATTCTTTGCGATTCGTTGATGCAGGTGGTATTTGTGAGGGTTAAACGTGCGTGTGGGTGTACACATGCGCGACAGGTAAAGAACCCCAATGAAATGAAACGATGCGACTTTGACAAATATGAATCAAAATCACATACGGGTGGTACAAGAAAGGGATCTCAATTCAGCGATACATTTTAAGAAGTGCATTGTGTGTGTGCGCTTGCGTGTCTGTGTGTGCTTGTGTGTGTGACTGTGTAAGTGTATCCTACAAGTACTGACCAGCTCGCAGAGGTCGTTGACGATGTCCTGCACGACGGTGGCGCAGCGCGTGTTGACGACGCGCTCGGCGCCGCCCGGCAGCCGGTACAGCTGCCGCCGGGCGCTGCGCCCCGCGGACACCGCTGTCACCTGCACGTGAAGTGTTGGATAAGTAATATGTTCAAACGTTTCATAGGCAAGGAATGTCCAGAGAGTGACAATTTATCATGTTTCCTTCTAAGGATTATTTTTTACATTTTCGCTCGTATGTTGCTATGTACATTGTACGTTTACGTTTATGTTTTAATCCATTCCTTGCAAATACATACTTACATAAAATATTACCAGTACATATACATATCTATACTTACAGTATAGACTGCACATATGAATATTTGTAAAATTGATATGTCAGATATTTAATTCTTCATGTCAGACACATATTTTTAGTATTATGTAAAATTAATAAAATTATTTCGAAATTAAGCGATAAAACTTGTGAGACTATAAATTTAATAAACAATAATACACGACATAATTTAGTAAACGATAGTACGGCATAAATGCTCACCTCTTCAACACTGGGAACGTTCTTTCTGCCGCCGCATCGTAGCGTCTTCCGTAAGTTGGCGAGGCAGACAGCTGCCGTGCCCTGACACGGCCTCCTGCGGTCCGCTGCAGCCGCTGACAGGTACTCCACGAGGAATGGCCTGAGAACACATTGGATAAATTATATAACTACAAGCTTTGCTTAGTATGAATTTATTACGTTTCCTTTGGGTTTATGTTTTCGTTTACAGACTAACCTTACAATGTATGTACATTTTTATGTTAGACAATAACGTAAACAATTATTGTTCTGAAGAAACTTAAGATACTCGTACTAAGGGAACTGGAAACGAATGTGAAACGAACCTGAAAGTGAACTTTATAGTGTAGACTGCAAGGGCATCTGGGAAACGAATATAATGACATAATAATGTTATCATTACATGTCGCTCGGTGAGAATGGAAGGAACCTAATGCGAAATTTATTTAAATGACGAAATTGTGTTTCCTTTTCGGCACTTTCATAAAACGCATGGGTATTAAAAAAAACAATCGCTGAGTTTTACAGCAGTATTTACAGCGGAATTCTCTCCAGTTCTACTTCCTATTCTTTCGTAATTTGTGCTTCTGGGAGTTTGGAGGCTTTTGCTGTACATTGTTCAAGTTTTGCGGTGTTTCCAAAGTTTACCTGAGAGTATCAGAGCAGGTGAAGTACGCAGCGAGAATGGACATGAGTCGCCAGGCGCGCTGACACGAGTCGGCGGCTGGCGACCGGTTCGAGGTCGTCTGCTTCATCAGCTGGCAGTACACCTCGTCGCGCAGCTCGGGCACTGAGTGGCAATGCTGTAGGGTGCAAATAATGAGGTTACAAGTGGCAATGCGAGTCAAGAGCTATGATGACGAAATTTTATTATAATTTAGTTACACAATTGGCTTACAATTTGGCAATTATTTTATTTGCGTTTAGAAATTCATGTATTCAAGAAGATTTTTAAAATGTTCAAATGATTATGAACTCAATAAAGGCGTGGTATATTAATTTATATAGAATATTTCTTAGCATCGTAAAACAAATAAAATGCGTCTCAAACTCTTCTTATTTGAAAGAATTGATGTACCGTATCAAATCTTTTACAGTTAGAATTTATGTCGTATTTTAAATGCCGGATCCATGGGACACAATTAGTGTTGAAATAAAATACCAATTTATAAACTCACCATAAGGACAGTGTAAACACATTTAACTTCAGTCAGATCTTGGTGCATCGCTCGCTCCGGTGGCTGTAGGTCCCCGCAGTACGCCCGCACGCACGTGAAGCACTCGAGCGCGGGCGGCGCGAGCGCAGCCGGGAGGCGGAGCAGTGGCGCCCGGAGCGGCGTCGCCTGCCATTTTACTACGTCGGTCTGAGCTTTCCATGTCCATTCGTTGCGTTTCGCCTTGCTTTTCAGTGATGAGTCGGCTTTCAGGATTTCTAGTCTGGAAAAAATAGTTATTTACGTTAGATTCAAGTATATCTGAAGGTAGTAAAAAGGCAACCTGTTGTACAATTGTACGCCATAGATGTAACTCCCCAAAAGAAATAAGACAAAGCGATTAAGTCTCAGTTTTGGCAAAGGGAGGACTCCCACCATGCTAAGTAATTATACCTGGACAATGGCTGCAGTCAAAGAGTCTCACTTCAGATAATATTGAGAAAACTTCGATAGAGTGATTCATATTGAACTAAGGCCATCTCTTGATGAGGTCGGGAGGTCGTCACATTTGTCTCCCTAATCGTATGTAAATGATCAAAAAATATAAGGCCGTGTCTGCAATTCCAACATCGACTCGATCGAGATATTAGGTTGTATTACTAGTAGACAGTAGTAGCTCAACAGTAACTAACTGACTACCATAATACATTACATTAGCATCTTAGTGAACAGTCTACAATGAATTTATTAATCGAATCTTAGATAAATTTAACCGTATTTTTGCTCGACTTGGCGGGAGCACTGTCGTGCCCGATATTGCACGATATTGCCAGATTTTGTCCCATCCAAAACGCTAGTGTGAATGACGGCCAAATTCCTAAACAAAAGAAAAATCTTACATCGAATGTACTTATACAGAAAACACACTACCGTGATATTCGACTATATTTGAAATTGGATAGTGGTTTGCAGAAGGTATTATACATAATTATGATTATTATTGTTTTCAAATTGTAGCCCATAGCTACAGGAACATGAAGTCTGCCGCAATATGAGAGAAACGTTTTATGAAGTATAATAGCAGTAAGTAGGTCAAGGTCAGCTCATAAAATAGAAGACTGAATTTAAATTACACTTAATTTAGATTTTGAGAAACGTCAACAAACAGTACAAAATTAGCTACAAAAAATAATAGGCAATCTGAAGGCAATAGAAAGGTAATTGGAATTACCTTCATGGAATTAAATTAACTACATTTTCGTCGACATCTTTTATAGATGTCATCCGGCGAGGGCCAAATTGTACGTAAATAAAATCAGTTTATGTCTGATTGTCGGCAACTGACCAGATGGTAAAAAAGAAGTGTAATTCGACCGGAGAGGTATCACCACACCTATTTCTAGCGAGAAGCAGATCTTGCGTTTCGTTAGAAGGGTGTGGTTGCCGGCTCACTTATATATAAGGCGACCATCTCAGTCCTCGGGAGCAGCAACGCATCTGTGATCGACATCACATAGAACCCCTGTTCTATATGAAGTTGCTTACAGATGGCCATGGGCGGTAGTTACCACTTACTGTCAGGCGGACTGCATGCTCGTTTGCTACTTTAATATAGTAAAAAAACTGACAGTGAAGTCATTCAAGTGAATCGCAGGTTGCATTGCATTATTATTCTCTCGTTAGCTCGGTTTCGTATTAATGATCAATCGACCGTGACGATTTGAGATACTTTATCTATCCAGGTAGGTAAGTGCATACTAAATACTTGTTAAACTTTCCCTGTTCGTACCATAGAGGTCATGACACTCCTAGCATAATATAAGGGCAGACCCGTGCCCACTTCGTTGGACATTAAGAAAATTGGTGTATCTGTTTGTTTACATTATTTCTAATCATAAAGTCAGATACTAAGTTTCATAGACCTTGCTTCAAAATTGGTGAACGTTCATACAAACTTGAAACCCCTATTTAAACTCCTTAGGGGTTGAATTTCTAAAAATCCTTTCTCATCGCTCACTTACATCATGAAAGGAATCCTTGTACCAAATTTTAGTGTTCTAGGTACAGTAGTTTCGGCTGTGCGTTGATATATGTCAGTGAGTCGGAATTGGTTTTTATATACTTATATAGATTTATTTCCTCCCCCGATCCGTCCCCCCACCAAAACTTAAATGAAATATTAAAAGTCGTATTTAATTTCCTTTTTTTTCCATCTATGAGTACCTCCGATTAGACCGTTTTGAGTTATGGAGGCGACGCCGGAGATAACGACCCCACGGTGTTCCTGTAGTTCCGGGAGCAGAATAGGTCTAGTCTCCCATGCCTGTCATAAGAGGCGACTAACAGGGAGCTTGCGGGCACGAAAATGATTTAATAATTAATTTTAGAAAGATTTACTACGGATTGGTTTATTTCTTTAACGAATTCAGTCAAACAGCTCGCTGATTTAGAAATTTTTTGAAAAGCGAAGATTTATTTTACTTACACATTAACATTCTTATGTAACGTAATAAGTAGGCACAATATGTTATTACGGTGCGTTGATTACACACAAATTATGAGAGAACAGCAAAGTACAAAACAAAAATAATTGAAGTATCATCAGCGTTGAATATTCAACACTGTTTAAGGAGAAAAAGTAAAAGCCAGCGATTACAAGATTATGGAAATTTTAAGGTGTACCGTGAACTACAAAACCGACGAGTGGTTTATAAAGTGTGTAAATATATGAGAGTATTTGGTAACCATTTACTTTCGAAGGCAATTCTGCATTATCATCCGCGCTCACCAAATCATTTACTAATTATGTGAGAAAATTGCTTAACTAACGCGTGAATAAATAACGGTTTTCTACACTCATAGCCTTTGTACGATTTTTCCTGCGTTGTGTGCCATGGAAACATGATGACGAATACATAAACACCCACACCCAGAAGGGATATCTAAATTTATCATTCAAATATTTTTCTGGACGGAGATGGAACCGGGAATCTGCTGAGTATAAGACCGACACGGTGACTGATTTGCCACACGAGTCAACTTTTTATGTAATGTAGTAATTTTGTCTTAATGATGTTTAGTAGTAATATTGCCTTAATGATGTTTATTTCTTTTTACGTTTTACGTAACCGTACTACAAAATTTGAATACAGTTAACTTTGTACTGTCAGTTGACTGATTATTGTGCGTAGGCAATAATGCGGCGAAATATCTTTTTTATAGTATAGAAGTGGCAAACGAGAATACAGTACACTTGATGGAAAGACGGCTCTGCCGTGTATGGCCATCTGTAACTCCAGGGAAGATTAGTCTTACTACTTGACCAAGCTAACTAGAACGGACGGAAGGAACGCGGTCTCGCTCCCTGGTCCCGTCTCATGCCCCGCTCTCGTCCTAATACCGTTCGCGCTTAAACTCTCTAACCTGAGGATTTATTAAAAAATAAATAAGCGAAGATTAATTTGTTCTAATATTTAGTTTTTGTTTCAATGATAACCCAATAAGTAAAAAAGCGTTGTTTAAGTTCAATAATTTATAAAAACAAATTTATTAAAATTTACATCTCATTGCTATTTTTTTGTCATCAGTACTCGCGAGCTTGCCAGTCACGTCACGTTTGACATTCGTCTAGTTAGCTTGGTCGGTTTTTACCTGAGGTCGGCCACAGATGCGTTGTTACACTTGAGGACATGGTTCGAACAGAAGTGTGTGGTGGTGGTGTCAAAGCCCGAAGGGTTCTATCACTTCCTACGCTATCCTATAGATTTTCTATTTTTAATTATTTTAGATTGAATCATTTTAAATTAAATTACAAAAAATCATGTAATACAAATAGGTATACTATTTAGACTAGATTTAATGTAGAGCTAGAGACTAATAGTAATATGGTAGTAATTTAAAATAAATAAAAAATATTTTAAAACTTTCAGTACTGATTACGAATATCTTATTCAATACAGAAAGTGCCTTAATGTATAAAACTTTTCACATGCTACTTTTTTCTTGTTACATGAATTTAAATTTTACCTGTCTTGCATCGCTTTTATCAGCTCTAAGTCTAAACGATAATTTAATAGAGCATGTTCAAGTAATTATGATAAACTTTAACTCAGTTATAATTGCAACCGTCAGCTTGCAGATATACGATTTCATATCGTGAAACACTTATCTAACTCCTAAAAATACCGTTACAATTTCTTCATAGAACTTTGCGTATGTATCTAGCTAGAATAAGATTTATTCATTAATAATGTATACAATATGATTGAAATTAAAATATAACTGCAGAATGAAAATATTTAAAAATTTCTAATGTTGAATTAAATGTGACTATAAATTATAAATTAATATTCATAAACTTCGTTTCGTGATAAATAAATGAAAAAGTGATCTGGTTTGGGTGACTAAGAGGCTTTATCGAAATAGGCGGATAGACGAAAACCTTTAGCTACGTTCTTCATTATGAAAGAAGCTTCGATTAAATATGTACGTACAGAAGGGTATAATTACTAATAATGGTCGTAGCTTACTAAGGGCAAGTGAAAAAGTGACGATCGGCGAATATAAAATCGGTTAGTCTCAGATTTTTTTCATCCTATACTATGTACGAGGGGTGATCCAAAAGTAATGATAATCAATAATAAATGCAATGAATATATTATATAAATAAATTTATTTCTCAACATAGTCTCCTAGCAAGTCTATACATTTAGTCCATCTTTTT
>DWNE01005200.1:0-14251 GCA_018249875.1 Cecropterus toxeus | reverse complement strand
AATCAGTGGTGCGTGCCTGGGATTCGAACCCCGGATCCTCGATTGAGAGGCCGTGTTTCAACCATTAGGCTATCACTGCTCCTATTAGGCTATCACTGCTCGAAGTTTATCTTAGCATCCGGCATATATGTGATATAATCACCGAGCCTTGTGCAAAATCTCCGTTTTCCAAAATGCGAAGGATATGCACGTACCGATTATATTGAGTGTCTACTACGGTAAAGTAGCATTTACGCGAATAAAATCATAGACGTACGTATGTCAATACGATGTTCTATATTAATAAAACATACATTTATGCGGAATCAAATATTTTATTTTCAGGTTTGGCGGCAGACAACGTTTGGATGCTGGGCACGTAGCACAGTTACTAGGGCGCAGATCCAACACGTGCCTAGAGCAACCCTAACGGCCGATGTAATGACGGCAAGCCCTTTAATAGGGCGCGTGCACTTTAAGTCGGTATCCTGAAATCGTGCCGCAATTTTGTTTTACCGTCGAATGATGTCAGTATCATTCGACTTAGTATGCGTTTGTTAAATATTAAAATACATAAATAAATAAATATAGAGATAGAAGATTACAAACTAGTTGAAGGTGGAATTGTGAAGCTGTATTTTAATCCGTCACACCTTGTCAAATGTACAAATTTGTGTACAATTCTACCCAATGTCGTACATATAGTTAATTATACACTGAAATTTAAGGTGATGATGATGAAAGTACCGAATTTAGTGAAGTTTGTAAGTCTATTAAATATTTATAACGCACAAGCTGTTTCTACTTCTGGCATTCGTCGACTTTATTATTGCAATTGTCTTTCTAAAACTGTCAATAAATGTTTTATTACATATTTTATCGTCATATCTTATGACGTATATTTATGTGTTGTTTTTACGAGTAAATACTAGCTTACTTACGATAATATGATGTGTTAGTAAAGTTGTTTTTAAACAAAATTTCATCCTTTGCAGTACAGTAACGGAAACGGTATTTACGTGATTGTGTCCGCCCCCTTAGCTCGGAACATCTCTTGCCGAGTCCTTGCCAACTTCCCACGAACAAATTAAAAACCTTTATGCTCCCTTTTGTACTACTTTCTACCCCATAATCGTCGACTCTTAACGTTTGCGCAATTTGGGAACGAGATCCAGATGAGTGTCGGAATTAGATACTGAGAAGAGGACAAAGAACGGCTTCCATTACAGCTATTAACGATAACTATCATTAATAACTAATTAGGATACGGATACGTAGTTGATGTCTTTATAAATACCACTCGTTAACAGATGATAATGGGTTGAGTTTGATGATGGTTACTTGTTTATTTGTTTGGGAAGTGTGAATTGCGTATACTCATCAATCCGTCAACCTTTCCAGGTCCAATGCTGGACATAGGCCTCTCCTAAATAGCGCCACTCCAACTGGTTCAGTGCCTTCTATCCAACGGTTTCCCGTTGCCTCCTTCCGGAAATCATTCATTCAATCCACCTGGTCGGTGGAAGACTTGTGCTCCTTTTGCTTAAACGTGTTTGCCACTCGAGGACCTTACTTTACCATCTGTTATCGGTTCTTCGAGCGATGTGGCGTGCCCATTGCCACATCAGCTTGCTAATTGTCTAGAATTGCCTCATTTGTCTACAACTATACATGACCTAATATAAAAAAAAATGTGCAATCATTGGTCAAAATTCGGACAAGTGACGAATTGGCTACTAATGGTTTACAAACATTCTTGCTGTGAAGGGTTCCAAGACAGTAATAGATATGAGGGTGCAGTTATATTAAAGATATGACAAGTATTAGGGCGGCTGTCCCTGTTGTACCGGGACCAGAATAAGGCTATGATATCCTTGTCGTAAGAGGCAACTAAAAGGGGGCGTCCAGTCAAGTGAACCCCGGAACACCGGAGAGCACGGTGAGTGCTAATGCTCACAGGGAAGGAGCTCAAAAGGAGTATCGCGATTGGAGGACTCCGGTTGCGTTCCGTTGGAGATCCCGGAGTCCTTCACACAGCGCTGAGGACGGCCACCGGGGGGCTTTTGGTGCGGTAAAAATCCCACATAACCCGGCGACGCTCCCACGGCGTCGGGTACCTTTTGAAGGTTTCTCCCTCGAAAACAAAAAACATATTTAACAGTATATTAAAATCACCATGATCGCCGTACTAAACGTAAATGTAAAGTGAACTGAATCGCAAAAGTAGCTTAAAGCAATTGTATCTTACGTTTATTGCAGAGACTTAAACGCTTAGAGTATTCGCAGGCTACGGTTAGGTACCGTTCCCGTGATACAATAATACCTAAATAGAACCTAATTACTATTGGATTTAATATTATGTTAACTACCATACTGGATTTTAACGATTCGCACGTCATGGTAATGTGGTAGCCTATTGTATTGTCTGTAAATGATAAATTTAAGATATTTGCGAAGGACGTGTTATTTTAATTTACAAACTTCCCTTTATTTAATTATGTGAATAGTTAAAACAATGGATTTTCTTAACTAAAATTATTTTCAAATTGTAGATACATATCAGACTAGTTTTATTTGTATCAAATAACGTAAAAAAATATATATTCACTACTGAAGTTCCTTATACACTTGCGAATTGAGGTCAGAATTCTTTTCTATAAGTTCGAAATTTGTTTTCTTATAATAAAAAGTTCCTAACTTGTTTAACGTGCGTCCAAAGTTACTTCTCTTAAATGCGACTGAAAATAAAAATTGTTTGTAACTCTTTTTACTAAAATCCCTAAATCACTTTTTAGGGTTCCGTATCCACAGGGTAAAAACCATATTACTAAGACTCCGCTATCCGTGTGTCCATCTGGCCGTCTGTCCGTCAGCCTGTCACCAGGCTGTATGTCATGAACCGATATAGTTAGACAGTTGAAATTTGGTATAATAACATACTACTACATACAATACTAAAAACAGAATAATATAAATATTTAAGGGGGACTCCCATACAAGGACTTGATTTTAGGCCGTTTTTTTTTTCTAAATAATGGTTAGAAACCCTTCGTGCGCAAGTCCGACTCGCACATGGCCAAATTTATTGTTACCTAATACATTTACATGAACCTAAACCTATACAATATAAAATATATTATTGTTATTATGACTGAATGATTTCAAACGAACAATATTAAACATGAATCGCTTTTATAACATTGAGCTTGTTAAGAAGAATGTTATCATTAAGAAACACGAAAGTGCTCCTCATATGAGTTGAGAGGAATAATGACTTCCGATGCTTTCATCAATACATTTCAACGTATTATATTGTTAACTAGCGACATGCTCCGGCTTATATGCTATACAGTACTAAATATACTACAAAATGTCTTTATATAAGACTTTCACAAATTTTTTGTCACTACACAATGTGTTTATTTGCGACTGCACATTACATTACTTTATTATGAATGTATTTTATATATAAACCTTCCGCTTGAATCACCCTATCTATTAAAAAAATCTCGGCAAAATTCGTTACGTAGTTATAAAGATCTAAGGATACATAGGGACAGACAGCGCCTTTGTGTGCAAAGTTGAGTGTTAAATTTTGATTTCAGATCTTATTTGACTGACAAAAAAGGTAATTTATTAATTTATTTAATCTTTATTGACCACATAAAATTAATAGATAAAAAATCGGACTTAATATTGAATAGCATTTTCTGCCAGTTAACTTTAAGAAAGTGCAAAAAAATCAAAGGCGGTGCAAAAAATGTAGGTAATTTAAGTAAATTGTACAGGAAAGAATATTTATAAACAATTAAATTCCATTTTCTTACTTAAATGCAAAGATTTCGACGCTGTGATACAGAAAATGTAAAGGCAGTTAGCGTTAATGATTATTGCATCCGACCGTTTTGCTTAAACGACGAATATATCATGATAACACGGTCTTGAGATCTCTATGCTACATATTACTATTATTTAACAATTAGTTTAAAGTTCATAAAATTACTTTGAATTATTGAAATAAAAAAGATTCCTTTACAATTATGTGAGTAGTTGTATTTTCTCCTGGGGTACGAGAAAGGGTGGTAGAACCAGTGTAGTTCGACAGGGAAAGAACCACCGCTACAACTATTTCTAGCGTGAAGCAGTTCTTGCGTTTCTGTGGAAGAGTGTGGTTACTGGTTCATTTCTATATGAAGCGACCATCTTCGTTCTCGGGAGTAGCAACGCATCTGTGATCAACTTCAGATAGAACCCTTGTTCTATATGAAGTTGCGTACAAATGTCCATGGGCGGCAGTAACCAGTTACAGGTGGACTGCATGCTCGTTTTCTACTAAAGTATTATAAAACAAAACACATGTTAGACATGAATCATTCAAATATTAGGTCATTGAAAAAAATAAAAACGTAGAGTTTGTTTGTAAGAACCCATTCACACGGATATACAACGAAGTATATATGTTATACTGGAACCACCACCATACCTTTTCTGGGTTCAATGTGAAGCGCTGCTGTGATACTTTTAAAGATACGGGAGGTAAGATAAAGCACGGGAGACTAGGAGACATACTTATGCGAAGCATTCCAACTCAGTCCTCAGGGGTAGCAATGCATCTTTTAACAAGATCAGGTAAGAGCCTAATCTTACCCGGCTTTAGTAGCTATTTTCTTACAGGCACACTACATGCTCGCTTGCACGTATTTTTCCTTAAAAATAAAAAATGCGTTTAAAGCAACTGACTATGTCATAATGTAATGTAAATGTTATTTTTGCTAAATAGACATATTAAATAATACATATATAGTAATATTCATCATATCTTCTCGCCAAAAATATTTATAACAGGCATTAAAAAGTTTGAGTATCATTAAAAAGTATCGTAAAATACCTAACCTTATCTTTGAAGCAGATTAAAGAACCACGCTTCAGTTGTCAGAGGGATATAAACGTAGGTCACTTGCCGCTAGCGAGTAAAACCGGTCTTCCTGTGAGCCTTAATAGGCTACAGAATTTGCAGTACTTGACCTGCTTGATGCCGCGTACATGACAACTAACGAGCTCGTAATGAGCGGCACTATTTCACCGGAAAGCGGCAGTACAGATGCGAGGTATTACTGAGCTTCAACCTAATTCGTTAGTATCTTTACTGCCTCATTATAATTGAGCCGTAATGTGAACCTCGCTCTAATTTTACTCAGCGCCTTTGACCTACCTTTAACATTACGAAGGCTTACGTGTTTGTTAAATTCACAACATAATTAGACAGCTTGGAGCACATTTATTTAAAGTATTTTCAGAAAACATGCGTAATATATTCCACTTCAGAGTAAGACGCCGCTTGTAACAGTCTTTAAAGTTTTCAAAGCATTAAGTCTAAGGAAGATTTCAAAATGTCCAAGAGATAAAGTGATATAATTTTGCAGTGGTTAAAAACTATGCTTCAGTTAACACGCAACCATATAAACATAGGTCACTTGACGCTGGCGTGTAAAACCGGTCCACCTGTGAGCCGTAATAGGCTACAGAATTTGCAGTACTTGACCTGCTTGATGCCGCGCACATGACAACTAATGAGCTCGTAATGAGCGGCACTATTTCAACCGAGAGCGGCAGTACACTCGTGAGGTATTACTGAGCTTCAACCTAATTCGTTAGTATCTTCACTGCCTCATTATCAGTGTTTCTTAACGCGAATTTCGCTCGGTCTTTGGACTACCTTTCATGATATTAACACGTTAAGGAACATTTATCTATTTTATAACAAAGGGTTACGTTATTTCGAAGACACTCAACTAATGTATTTGATCTCTTCGGAATACGCTTTAGCTTTAAATCTTCTCTTTTTGTGGGTAAGACTATAGACAATGGGTGGCAGTGTTACACACAGTGGGGTATCCTGTTTTAATTTAAATAGATATGTGTTGAAATATACGGTTGAACGGAGGTAACAAACTAGCTGTTTAGAATATTCTCAGTTGAGTTGTTGTATCTAATAAATAGTATCCCACTCGTTAAGCCCTCACCGTCCGCCATCTTTATTTACGGCACGTTCGCACCACGTCGTGAAGCGGCGCTGCGATTGCGCGATAGTGGCGCCCCCAGCCACCGCGGTCATTTGTCAAACGACGGTTTAGCACTCACCTGTACCGCGCGGTTAATTGCAAAAAGCACGTTAATGTTCAACAAACATGATATAGTGCTTCCTTGCGGCCACGTAAACGTTTAATTTTGCAGCAAATTTATTGTGGGTCTTAAAGGAAATCTCGCCGGAAATTAAGACATTCATATTTTGCACAGCGATGTATTAATATATTAGTGTTGTAGTTTTTATTTTTATCCGATTTTGTTAGAGAGAGGTTAATGTGTTTCGGGCGTATGTATTTAATATTTATGTATGTCCATTTCTTCGCTACGCTATGAGACCTCGAAAGATGACGTATGAAGTGTCGTTTGATTCGTCTCAATTGTCACAGTGTCATAAAAACTAAATAACCTTGTATTTTTTTAAACATGTCATCTGCGAATAGGAAGATAGAAGGGGAAGGGACAAAGTCAAAGCGATTCATATCAATATGGATACCAAAGTAATGCTCGTAAAGTGGTTAATTCAAATAAACTCGTTTATACCACTTTAATGTTGCTCTTTTGACATAAACTCCTAAAAGCTTTAAATTTACAAAAAACAAAGAACTAACAAAAAACGCAGTTGCTTATTTTTTTTCTGTAATTTTTCTTTTTATCCTGTCAGCATTATTTGTTTTTCCTTTTTCAGTTAACTATTTTTAAGCAGACTGGTTTTAATTTTTGGCTTTGTAAGTAATGAAGTGAGGTTCAGAGTTATAAACTTGCAAGTAAGAGTACCACAATAAAAAGTTTCTGTAAATCGCGAAACTTATTTCGCAAGATCTGTTTTTATCACTTGTTCAGTCAGTTTATTTAGCGGAAATAACTGCATGTTTAACATGATAGACCATAGAGATTTACTAGACTCCATACATCCCGATAAATAAACATACATAATGCTTAACTTACAGTATTTGTTATATCAGTGCAATATGTGTTCCTAAAGTCACGGATGTAAATAGGTAATATCATTTGTTTTATTAAAATACAGACCTCCTTTTTTGAAGTCGGTTAAAAAGTCTAATTTCAAGTCAATCCTTAAGCTTTTTATAATATGAAATTAGCAAATAAGCATGCAGTCCATCTGACGGTAGGAAACCACTGCTGCCGTTAGACATAATCAACAGAAAATAAGATTAGTCTTGCCTGAGGTTGGCCACAGATGGGTTGCTACCCCTGAGTATTAACTTGGAACTCCTCGGATTAGTATGTCTCCCATATCACATATTTCAGACCAAGTCACAGCAGCGCATAAGACCGCTGTAATTTCGAACAAAAAGGGTACGATTGGTAAGACTTCGGAAACACCACCGAAACAGTGGTGTTTCCGAAGTCTTGCCACAATAGGTTCTATCACCTTATAAAGTAACTTAGTTTTAACTAAGCAGCGTCTTCTTTCCGCATATTGCAGCGTTCACAAAACATTCTCGCACAAACAAATTGCCTATTAAGAATCATAGACCGATCCGGCGGTAGTGTAAGAGAATATTGTAACTGACAATGTGTAAGTGCCTCCGTAGGCGTATGCAAAATAAAGACATTTCATTTCATAGACAGCTTTTCATAATCATTGAAGATAGAAAAACTATATTACCTTCGAGTGCCAGCGACCTCGACAACTTTGCAGCGCGACCGGCGCCACCAACACGGCTGCAGCGTCCAGTAGGATGAGGAAGCGCTCCTCGCCCAACCCTCCTCCGGGAATAGTAGCACCTATCGAAGATAAGGAAAATCTTACTGATTTAAGGCACGTTTTTGAGGATGGTTACATGTTACACAATCACGAAAGAACGGCTGAACGGATCCTAATTAAATTTAGCACAGCCATAGATATACGAGTAGATATAGTGCGTTACACAATACATAAGTTTTTATCCAAAAATGTATCGTTCCCGTAAACCAGATTTGACGTTGTGTTTTACTGAGTAAGATATGGTATGCAATCTGGGAAAATGCACAGTTCCTATAAGAGAGGGAATGTTTCCATAAAATTGTATCCATCAGCTAGTGTTTTTAAAATATTGTAGAAAAATGTTAAAATACATATATTCGTAAAATCGTTTAGCGCATTATAATCAAGAAAGATAGACTTCAACTTGTGTAGGGCATTTTAAGTCAAATGCGAAATACTAATCGGTAATAGAATGAAATAACTAGTGCTTTAAATCCATTTGTGACTACTTAATTCCATTTATGTATATACTGATTACATGTTTTCGACTTTGTTGTTTGAAAATATTATTGCGAATGGGAATTTAAAAGATTGTAGCTATTGTCAAATTATTTTAATATCTAAGAAAGATCCCGTGACGAAAGGGACTTTAAGTAGAAAAATACTGCTAGCGATTAACCACGAAGTCCCAATTTCTTTCATTGTTATCTCGGGAACAAAATTTAAAGCAATATTAAGGCAAGCCATCTTCAATTGGACCCCGGAGCGAGACTTCATGAAACATTGAGTACAAATTTGCTAAATTAGAAAACTTTACAAGCCTTTCGACGGCGGGTTGAAAAATAGCTTTTTGACTAAAACTAATATTGCCAGCCAGAAACAAAACAGCGGAGTTGTAACGAAGTTGTTTCGTACGCTCGAGTTTACAACCGCGGGCGATGGGAGCCGAGTCGTTCAGTCTGGGTACTTCCCCACCAGTGTTGCCAAGTGAAAATGTTCACAAGATTTTAGGGCAAAAAATTAAATCTAAAATAAAGTTTCAAGCATAATTTACTAATTGAAACCTGGCGTGCACAATAACCAAAAACAGATTAGGATTACTACGAGAGACATCTGTTCTGATTTTGGATGTTAAAGTATACATTTTTATGTGTGTGTGTGACATAAGCATTATAAAAATATTTTAAAGGAAGGAATTTACCATGTGATAGAACGATCGAGGTTCGATCGGGATGGTACAACATACATACCTAAGGATGTGGTTGCCGGCGCACCTATGTATTAGGCAACCATTTCAGTTGATAGGCATCTGTGATTGACCCCGGATATAATGGGCGGCAGTGACCAAGGTGGACTGCATGCTCATTCGCAACTTTTTACTTAAAAGAAAAAATTGCCGTCAACCGTGACGACTGGCAGATGTAAAATATCGTGTTCGTGCAAGTAATATGCATTAAAGAGAAGATTGCGACGCTATACACACTGCACAGCGAACTAAATATATAACAAAATAAAATAACGCCATCTATGAACAGTATCCCGCACTAAGTCGAACTACCACCGCAGCCCGCTTAGTTTTATTCGATACTTAATAGTTCCGAGAATAATGTATGGCTCAAAAATACATGCAAGCCTCGCCACCCAATAATTAGTTTTACCTGCGCTCATAGATGTTTCACATCAAAAACCGTTAAAAGTGCTTAGACCAGGCAACGTAAACGGAAGCATTGCCTGGTGAGCACGCCCGATTGGCTCTCGACATTGCAGTCTCATTTCTTGCGAGACGCTTTTTTTTCTTTAGAGTTTTCCTGCTTTCGACAATATTGCGTCAGTGAAAGACGTCGTGAATCGCTTTCACGTCGACTGGGCACACTAATGATCGGGTTCCGGTGGACGTCGTATCGGGACAATGATCAGACGCGACCCGTCACGGACCCTTTGACGATTCTAACTATTGTTTAATGGTTTTAAAAGCGTTTCGTTGTTACGAAATTTAAAATGCTAAATGGAAATGGAAACTTTGAGAGACGCTCATAAATAAAGAATACTAATACATATTTTGTTGGAGTGCTCTAAATATGGCGTTTTGTTGCTTTACTTCTATAATATTCATTTTGAATTGAATTTGTAATTTGTATTACACGATGAATTTATATTTTTATATGAAGAATACGTAAAAATAGTCTTTTTCGTCGATTTTTGAAATATATTTCTAATGATACATTTTTAAAACAAAAAGAGTTATATATACGGTTATAGGTATATAAATACTTCGTCCCTGTAGTTCCGGGAACAGAATAGGGCTACGGCTTCCCCTGCCTGTCGTAAGAGGTGACTAAAAGGGGACTTCCGGGGTTGCGGGCGGCAAGAGTGGGAGCTCAGTACGTCTAGCCAGGCGACCCCGGGAAGGACGGCGGTATATTTGGTTGCATATTGCTGTATACATCAGACGATGCGGTGGGTCCAGTTGCTCATCTGAGTGGAGCCCGATAGGGCAACGCGCTCAGAGGACTCCGATTGCATTCCTTTGGAGATCCCGAAGTTCTCTACATAGTGCCGAGGACGGCCACCGGGGGGTTTTAGTGCGGTAAAAATCCCCCATAACCCTTACGTCGCTCCCACAGCGCTGAGTACCTTTTGAAGGTTTCCCCCTCGAGAAAAAAAAGGTATATAAATACTTAAAACCTTGTATAACTTTCTTTTGTTTCGTAGGGGAAAACCTTTAAAAGGGACCCGTCGTTGTGGGAGCGACGCCGAGTTATATGGGACCACTAAAACTCCCAGATGGCCATCTTCGGTGCTGCGAAGAGAACTCCGGGATATCCAAAGTCACGCAACCGCAGTCCTCTGGGCATATAGCCTCGTCGGGCTCCATCCAGGTAGGCGTAGAAGTCCACCACACTATCTAGCGTTTACTACGGTATGATGCGACCACACATACTGCCGTTTTTCCTGGGACCGATGACCAGGTGGTACAAGCTCCCATTCTTGCCACCCGAAACCCCGAAAGGCCCCTTTTAGGCGCCTCTTACCGAGTTATACTATCGTGCTATTTTATGAAACTAGGACAATCCTATCGAATCTATAATCGAATCTAGCAATAGCAATATATCGAATCTAGCAAAGGTTAAAAATGAAGTCAGTTAACAATTAATCGACCGTATAACCTAGGTAAAAGGTGGGTATTTAGTCTTCTCAGGGGGGTGTTTCTTATTGTCCACCTCAGTTATATATGAAACTTGAATGCAAAATTTCATTCTTCTTCCGATGAAAACTGTTAGTCAGTTACTTATTCTGTTAGTTAATGTAAGAATTTTATTAACCTGGATTTTACTAGAGGGATAAAAACGTCCACATGTAAGGTCCACGCCTATCGCTTTCATCGATATTCATCGGGGGCAGACAAAACCTCTACAACAGCTTTTAATATTCAATGGCCCTCTTGGTCGGTGCTCGGTTCACTTGCGCCAGTGATGGCTCGTCACGTCACTCTGAACCGAATCGATTGAGTGTTGTCGCCCAATTACAGAGCATCCTTCCAAACACGCGTCGTTTAATTGCTTCTGAATTGGACGCCATTCCATCACACTTGCCTCGCCCTGAGAGTTTTCATAACCATATGAAAGTTTGAAACGATGGTAAGTTAAAATTTAAGATGTAATGAAAATAAGTTTCAAGTTTAAATTCTAAAATATAATATATCTTTGTCTTATTTCATCATCTTTCATCTTCTTATAAAATAGAAAATTAAAAATTTCCCTACTCGAGAAAGGGTGATTGGATCATGGTTATAACATTTAAATTTAGATGGTTAAATTAAATTCATTTAAAAATTCATTTTGTTAAGTTTAAGACGGGTTTGTGCCTATGTAGTAATGGGCCTCATATTATAAATGCAAAAGTTTGTACATGTGTCTGTTTGTTACTCTTTCAACAAAAACTACTGTTCGGATTTCATAAAAAAATTAAGAATATACAGACATACGAACGGACAGTTTATGGCATGGCATGATACATAGGATATTCCTGTATAATAAGTATTAAAGATAGAAAGATATAACTACTATAAAAAAGATTAAAAAAAAACATGACAAATAGATAATCTCTTCCCTTTCGAAAGTCGGTTAAAATATAATAACAACCGCATATGTTCGTTGTATCTGAAGTAGGTGATAAAAAACTATCTCCACCAATGAATATTTAATTAAAGATAGATTGTATGTTTTGATACATTATTTTTCCCTAAAAACAAAATAGTTTAATTTAGCAAATTCATAAAAATCAGTCTTTCAAACAAGCGTCACAATTAATTGCATGCTAATTGGACGCCATTCAACCACACTCCAGCTTTGCTGTGGCCGTGATTGAAATGTTTTATATTCATAACGCTATCAGTGTCAGGAAATACAATGACAATGGATCCTCTGAATATTTGGAAATTATTAATATGTTTTGATTACTCACTGAAGTGGTTGGAGCGGAAATGCGTATGAAATTAATATGAAACAGAAATTTTAACCGTTTGCTTTAAAATTAATACACCTAGGTATATATTTACTAGACCGCGTCAGAGGGTGGGTAATGTTTTTTCGAACGTATGTATGTACCTACATATTTGTATGTATGTCTATTTTTTTGGCACGCGCTACAGGCCGAACGGCTTGACGGATTGTGACGTATGACATATCATTAGAATCGTCTCAGTTTGCATAGTGACATAGGCTATATTATTTTTAAAAATGGCGCCGGGATAAAGAAAAAGGGGTTGGAGAGACGATTTTTTTTACTATTACGACAATATGGATATCAAATGAAAGCTAGTAAATAGACCAATCTAAATATATATATTGTAATACTTGACTATTTTGACAAAAACTCATATAGGTAAGCGTTAAATGAAATATACCCCGTGGCGTAGCGTGGGCTTATGCCGCCCGGGGCGGGAATTGAACTCGGCACACATTACCCAAAAAAAAACGACAATATCTAAGTTGACGACAAAAAAAAAACACAATATCTAACTTGATGTCAAAACAAGGTTGCCAAATCTGTTTTTGCCGCCCACCAAATCTGTTTTCACCGCTCCTCTAAATGTGCCGCCCGGGGCGGACCGCCCCTCCGCCCCGCCCCCCCTCGCTACGCCACTGATTATATACCTATATAATTATAAATAAAACAAACATTTTAAGCAGTCGGAGTTATTCATCTCATCATCAGATCATCTTCTTGTCTTCTTGTGTCTCGTCAGGGAATGTATTTCTTTTTATTTTTTCAAATAACCATTGTTCTCATGTATATGATGTAAATCTTTTTCGAGAATAAATATTATTTAAACCTACACCTCATCCAATATCGTTTATTCAGGGCCAAAGCAGCGGAAGTCCAGCGCAGTCTTCGCACGTGGTGGCCGAACGGTGCCACTCCAGCAACCACAATTGGGTGGCAATCCATACTCTTCAACGCCATTGTGGGCGGCTCCAACGTCAGAGTGGTCTTCGATGATGGCTTGCCCACACCAGCGAATTATAGCTTATCAGGTATCTTGAATGATTTTTCTTAATTAAAAGCTTTTATTTAACTTGAAATGTTTGTATGTAAGTATGTTTGGGTCAAATCTTGCAAGCTGAATTCAACCCACTTCTCGGTGTCCGATTGAACTGAAATTTGGAGCACATGTTTAGTTCTGATAACAATGCAATTATATCTAATCAATATTGTCATAATTACAAAATGGCTGCCGCAACAAAATGGCGGAATGCTTATTTTTGTCCAACCCACACAATATTGGCATTTTTTTATTTACAAAAAACGTCATTATCTGTGACTGTAAAACTCTTCAGTACTCATATATTTAGGATAGACTAAATGCAAATAAAAAAACAATTCCTACATGGAACTTGATTTGAGGAACTAAGCTTACAAAAAGCCATGTCCTTTCCAGTTCGCAACATAACAAGCATGGACGCCACGGCTTCCTGTCTCCCGGCCCGTCGCTGGTGCACCCTGGGCGCGCAGGAGCACACCAAGTGCAGCTGGCTGCGCACCGCCGCGTACACCCTGGGAATCGAACCCACTATCTCCTGCCAGCAGCGGATGAACATCTTCGACTGCCTTGCGGACATCAGGGACAATCGTGCTGATTTGATGGCTACGCCGGCTAACTACGGGTTCATCTCTAGACAGTATGTATTGTTTTAGACAATTATAATGTGATATGCTACAAAGTTGTAGAACCAAGGTAGTTCGACCGGGGAGGTACCACCGCCACACCTATTCCTAGTGCCAAGCAGTTCTTGCATAAGGAAGAGTGTGGTTGCTTCATTTATATATGAGGCGATCATCTTACTCCTCGGGAGTAGCAGCGAGTAGCAAGTCGAACAAATGCGACTTCAGATAGAACTCCTGTACCCTTAGTACGAGTTTGTCTTGTTTTTCCAGACAAGATTGAGTCTTGTTTCTGCCCATACATCTACATGC
>DWNE01005199.1:0-14251 GCA_018249875.1 Cecropterus toxeus | reverse complement strand
GACAATATTGGTATCAGATGAAAGCTAGTAAATAGAGCAATCTAAAAATATGTATATTATCATATTTTTACTTGACTATTTTGACAAAACATCATATAAGCGTTAAATAAATATATCATTATAAATTATGAATAAAAAATAGTTTTAAGCCGTCGGATTTTCGTTTTAGTGTTTTTAACGATGTTACTATTTTTCTAGATGCATCATCCCGGGTGATCGCGACAGGTGGCGCGTCGGTAAACAAGGAACTGTTGCAGATATTCGCCGATGTCTTTAACACGCCCGTTTATGTTCAGGTAATTCTATATTATTCGCATTATTTTACTTAAAATATTAGTATGTGAGTGTATTTGGTAATGGTTTTGGCAAACAGTTGAGTATTCAACAGAAACGTGATTATTTTGACATAAGACAACTAAGGAGCACGAAATAGTGTCTTGGCGTTGCAAGCGTTAGCGTCGAACCTTAAAAACAAACATATCCGATCTTAGAATACGCTCAATGCGAAAATAGCATAGTAGAAAGATTATTTAAGGCTATTTTCTTGCTCGAAATTATCAGCTGTTAATTCACAAGAATATATTAATGTTTTTAAAAGTAGTTTCAAGCATTAAGTCGAATATGCCGAATTTTTTTGTTCTCTTCCTTCCGTCCTCACTAAAAGATATTACGTTTTGGATCCATATAGAGAGCAATGTTATATTTTATAAATATATAAAGAATATTTTAGGATCAGCACGCTAATGCAGCGTTGTTGGGCGCGGCGATACGAGCGGCCGAAGTCTGGAGCGAAGACACTGGCGTGAAACTTAACGGTATGATATTATATGTTATACATTTAAAGACTTTCAAACAAAAACGATGAGTTTTAACATCGGCATAATAAATAAAACATCAAGTTTGGGTTTTCTAACTGGTTAAAGAAGAAAATATTTTTTTTACAAGTTATTTTTTGAAAAACCGCCAATATGTTGTTTCTCTAGCTAATTTCAGGTTAATATTATATTTTATGTTTTTATTCATTTCACACTTGACGTTACTTTAAGTTTCAATGCATTAAAATATAAATTTGATTTGCAGGAAGCGAGCTCACTGTGTCTCCGGTGGCCACTCCGTACGCGGACGCGGAAGCGATTTACACGCCTATGCTTGCACGCTACCGGAAAATGATAGAAGACATTCCCAAACTTAACTGAACATACATACGACATTCATGTGTGCACGCCACCCCACGCTCATCAACATATTACACGCCTTTAAAAAGGGCAAAATCAATTTATTAATTAAAATTTATCGTCTGAAACCGAAAAACAAACAAAACGAACGAACCAACTTTTGGTTATACCTTATAATTTGTAGTGTTCCAACTAGTGATGTGCCGGTGATCTATATCCTTTACTTTTTAAGCGGATCTCAAAGTGATCTATACCTATTATTATATATCATTTTTATATATTTATTACATGCACAAAATTTGAGATGTACATAGGCAATTAGGTAGCAATGTAAATCACAATTTTAGCGCATTTATATTTAAAAAATCAAATATGATAACAACGTCGTTTCCAAGATACGCGCATCAAGCAAATAAATTGTAAGAAAGTTGAGATCCGTATTCACGAATCTAGATACCAATGATCTGTAATCGTATCCACAAATCTATAATTTAAACGATCCGGCACATCTCCAGTTCCAACATAGACCTAAAATGACCAGTCATTTTATTTTTATCGTCATCGTAATAATAATTTTTGACTTAAGACTTAATTTTTGACCAGTGCTTTTAGTATAATCGGCACCTAGTGCCAATGTTTTGCCACGTTAAGAAAATATTAAATTATTTACTTGTACGTGGTGTGATACGTATAAATGAGCTTTCCAACATTCCTTTTCATCGAATTTTAGACATATAAAAAAATTAATCAAAAACTTACATGACAAAATAGGATTTGTCAAATAATGAAATAACAAGTATAATATAAATATTTAAATAATAATATTAAATAGTTACCTGACTGCATTTGCTATTTATATATATTAAACTAAGTACACAGCTTCATTATCAATTCTATAATGATATAATGCAATTAGATTGTAACAATTTACGCACTTTTAAAAAAATGTTAGTGTCCTTTAATATCCAAGAAAATTAACCACAGAAGAGTAAAAAATAAAAGAACCCTTCCCAGAATTTTCTTAAGTTGAGACTGAGTAATAAAAATATAATTCATTTACTATACATTTAGTAAAAATGAATCTACAAGTCACTTATGTTTAGTTTAAACTGAGAGGAGCATTTAGACTCCTCTCAGTTTACTTTTATGTATGATCTACGCTGGTGCATCTGGCCTAAACTCCTAAAATATTGTATACATTATGTTGAAATAGTAGTATGCATCTTTATAAATCTTGTCATCATTCCAAATAATGGCATTTGTAGGCATTTACTTAGTTGCTGGTCCCAACAATGAGCGTATGTGATCACTAATCATCACTCTTGTTAAGTTTAAAAAATTTAGTGAAGATTTTGTTATTGTTTTTATTTTATATAAATTTATTTACATTCCACGTAGGTTTAAGTTATAAATTTTTATACACTTCAAAACCATATCCTAGCATAATATATAATGGTGCTAATATATAATATTGTTGCGCTTTCTATGTATTTTATAGTTTTACATTCCTAGAATTGGAGTCATTTCAATGTGTTCCGTGATTGGAAAAGATTTACACAACAATTTTACACTGATGTGCTTTGTTATGCTCACTTTTACACTAATTTTTAATAAAACTCTAATAAAATTCATGTCTTTTATTTTTGTTTTAATGACTGAAAAGGTTCTACATTAATGAATTAATCTGTTAAGTTTCCGTTTACTATGATAATCAAATTCCTTTAATGTAAATACATTTGGCTATTTTCGCTATTAAATCCCATGTTCCTGTCAAAAAAGTATTATAACGTATCAGAGCTTCTTCAATATGGTGAGGTGCGTTCAAAGCGATTCCATGGAGGCATCTTTACTGTTAAAATAATTGTACATATAAGTATGTAAAGCATTCTTATATTGTCTTTTTCATTTATTTCATTAAAACGAATGCATTGAGCATTACTTTATCTTTCTGTAGCGTCAGAGTATTTCATTTATTTTCATATTACAAAAAATGGTATTGGAATAAGTAATGATAATTAAACTACGTTAATTAAAATCTATTTATTTCGCGTAAACACAAGTATCTTGCACTCCAATGATAATATATTGTACTGATAAAATTGAAAGACATAATAATCAAGAAATAAGGTTACTTCTTTCTTCCACCTCTCTCCTTCACTTGCAGATGTATGACTGCACCGGGAGGCACGTTGTAGTATGCTAGAGAATTCGTGTCCTTGAAGAACAGGCCCTGAACAAAAAATATTTCACTTAGAAAATCCATTAATACAATTATGAATAAATAAACAAACACAAAAACTTTCTTCACTCGTAGCCCCACAGTAGGATTTTCTCCTGTGCCGTGGATGCCATGGACGCACAAAGACGAATACACAAACACCCAGACCCAGAACCGAAATCTAAACTCATCATTTACATTTCTGTCTGACCAGGGATCGAACCCGGGACCCACTGCGTGTCAGACCGGTATGGTGACCGCTCCGCCACGCGGGTCGTCTACTAATAACATTTTTGCATAACATATACATAATGATTGTAATAATACAGATTAGTCCAATTTATTTTTTATGAGTATATGTGCAGTGAAATGCAAGTGGGTCGTTAAAGTGAAAAGGTATCTTGTTTCGATATAAAATGTATCAGCCTAATTTGAATAAATTTACAATAATTTTATTTGTAACTTTACATCTGTAAACTTAAATTACTACAAAAAGTCGTACAAAAATTATGGCTATACTTTTATCTTTAAATTTTTTTCGCGTGACGGATTAACTTGCATTTAGATTTAGACTTAAAATTGATTAACACTTTTATATACATTTTGGACACGCAATGAATCTTATTGTGATCTAAACTAAGACTGCAAGAAGACACTTAAAATTAATTCCATTACCTCGTAATGCAGCTTCTGCTTGGCGATGGGCATGTTGGTGGAGCGCTGCAGCATGTTCTTGAGCTCCGCGACGGAGGTGGCCAGCGGCACCGTCACCTGCAGCGCGCGCCCGTCCAGCCGCCAGTCCGTGCGCTCTGGCAGCGACGGTACCATCACCTGCAAGTTGAAACGTTGTAGTCCTATGTTATGAGTATTGAACACAATTTGTGATCTGATAAAAACTTAAACTATTTAACGACTTTTGGAAATGAACCTAGAACATTATATCAAAGTAGGATGTAGAATAAATTTCGTGCTTTTCAAACTATAATTTGTAACTTACTAACACAGCATAAAATGTCGCTTGCATTGTTCCCAATACATATAATGAAAGAAAATGTTGTTTGAAAATTAGTTCCCATTGACCCTTTTTATGAAAGAAGTAGCAAATGACTATGATTTTTACTTTTTTGTATACTTACTTATTTTATTAAAACCACCTTTTAAATATTAAGCCAGCAAATTATGTACAACTGAGGTGGAGAGACATTCCACATAAATATCTCTTCCTTACTATACGCAAACAGACATGGCAGAAGTGGTACCAGAGTAAACAAGAAAACAAATTCTTTCATCAAAAAAGTTCTATCATCTTTAAAACAAGGAAGTAGGCAACAGTTTAGTCTATCAGTCATTATGCTGTATGTTCACTAAAAGAAATTTTACTTGTAATGTTTTAGTTACCTGTAGTGTAGTAGCACCAGGATGTCTCACTAGCCAACTACCCTCGGGCTCCAGCGTATCCTCGGTCCTCGGGCGCTTCGCAGCCGGCTCTTCCTCGTCCGGCACAGTTTGAGGCACTTGAGGGGCGACGGGAAAACCGAAAGGAGGTCCCACTGGAGTTGGAATAAGTGGTGGCCTCGGGGCCATGGGAGGAATGACCATGAGAGGAGGGATGGGTTGTAGTAGAACCGGTGCAGGGGCAGGGGTAGGTGCTGGAGCGGGGGCGGGGGCCCGCGGCGGGGCAGGGGGCGGCGGCCGGGGCGGAGCGCTGCGTTGAGCTGATACTGGTTTAGGACCAATCTTTTCTTTTTCCTCGTCTGGCAGCAGACCCTTGACCTGTAGGAGAATTAATCCGATTTGAAGGCAAGTTGCTTAAAGTTACGAAAGTATGCTGTATGTATATTGAACTGTAATTACATTCATATATTGTCGTGACAAGATCACAAAAGAATTTACTTAGGGTTTTCAGTTTTATCTATATCTGCATTTATACAACCTTAAAATAAATTTACATATATATATATATATATTTTTTGTCTCTAGCTGCATTAATATTTTTTAAAGTTATTTTATCAATCACCTTGTGTATCTGCTGTATCTGGTCCTCGAGCGTGATGTGCGCGCGCGCAGCCCGGGTAGCCGCTTCCACGCTGGAGGTGTGGCCGTCCCACGTGACTCTCTCGTCGCGTCTCCGTTCCTCCTCGCCTATCTTCTTACCGATAGCGGTCTCCTCGTCACCCACACCAAAGATATCTGTACGACGCTCTGCCAACTGAAATGTAAATTTGGTTGAAGATGTTTCTTGCGTATGTTAAATTTCAAATAGGCAACCCTCTATGTCATCATGATATTATAGAATGATATAATAGATTTTTTTTTTTTTAACAATGATATGACCATTTATTATATTATTGAAGAAAGTGTAGAAAAATATATAATGTATGATAGGTGGTTTAGGCTGTCCTGATGCCTTTGAGTCTTCAAATTATCATAAGCAATTGTGACTTATAATCAAGTTGGGTTTACATTTACTTGTTATTTATTTTCTTGTTTAAGTAACTCATTTATTTAAGTTCCATAAACGTTTTTTTTTCCAAAACATATTTGTATCATATGTACTTACAGTTGTGTAAATTAATTGCTATGAACTTAAAGCATAAATGACATTTATTTACAAGTCTGATCACTACAATTAAGTTACTGACCTGTTTAAGAGAGGCCTCAATAGCAGCTCCAGGAGCGAGAGCATCATCCCGATCGGTACGTTCTGCCGCCGTGCGGTCCCGCTGCTCCAGCCAGCGAGGATCCAGAAGCCCGATTCGAACGTGGTCTGCCACTTTGTTCGCGGGAATCTTCTCTCCCGTGATAGGCGATACTAGCCACTCCTCACTTGCAGGCGTCGGCTGCGGTCGGGCGCGTTTCGGATCGTACTTTTTAACAACCACGCGATCTGGACGGGGCGGCAATGGTGCATCCTCCCCGGCGTGCTTCGGCGGCTCCGGAGGCCCATCGTCCTCGGACGACGAACTGTCCTCCTCCATGTCCTGGACGCGATTGTCGTCCGGTCGCTGTTGTTGTTGCGTACGATCTTCCATTTCAGCCAAATCGTCGTCCGATTCAGAATCAGATTCAGATTCGAGCTGCATCTCTGTGTCGTCCTCCTCGTTAGCTTGGACAATGTCTTCTCCACGTTCTTGCGCTAGTACCCTCGCTCCAACCTCTAATGGTGTAGTGGGTGGCGGGAAATCGCCGGGTTCACCTGTGGGGTAATCTACTGTCTCCACCACGACAAAGTCGTGCCAATCAATAGACGCGTACGCCAGCCTTTCCTTCTCGATCCTGGCCTCATCCGCGGCCTTGCGTCGGGCCTGGTGCGAGTGCCACGCAGCTCTGCTGCGCGCCTGTTCCAAAACTCCGCTGCGTATCTCTGCGCCCAATTTATTCACCAATTCCTTCGGCGGCAGCAGAACTTTCGTGTATTGTTCGAGAAGTCGCGTAAAATACTGGAATAGCGAATGTTGCGGACGTAGAAAATCAAACTGGTGATTTCTTTCTTCCTTCTTCATTAAGTCAGTGAGGAATTGCCTTCCGTTTCTCGCAACAAATTGTGCTGTTAATTTCACGATATCTAAATCCAGTGCAGATATTGACGGTGGGTCTGCGATGAATTCAAAGTCTGGTGGAGGGTCACGCGGTGGTGGAGGTTCAGCTGGTACCGCAGCTTTAAGTAGCTCTTGCTGACGTGCTGCTGTAGCTGGAGCGAGTCCTGGTCGCTGGATTTGAGTCCCTGGAGGAGGACCTGATGGATCTTGACCTATTAACATATTGCATGTTTATTTACACAATATTATTGAAAATCATAAGTAAGACAAGCTTTTAGAATAAAAGAAACTATAATATCATTCTTATTATTGTATCAGAGCCAAGGTAAAACATATTTCTATAATAGGAAGTAGCACATAAGCTGTCCATTGAATTGTTTGTGGCAACTGCTGCATGTTGATAACTGTATTCAACCCTACATGAATTTGATATTCAATGTACACTGATGCATTGCTACCTCTGAGGACTAGTGTGCAACTGAAGCTTTGGCTTTGGCTTCGGCACCTTTGGCCAAAAACATCACCTTCAGCAGAACATTTGGCTTCAGGCAAGATGGGCTGAAGTTTTCACTGAAACTGAAGATTTCTGACAAACGACAGAATTGAAGAAACTGCTATGAATGTAAGACTTCACAATGGAGATGTTGAATCTCAGGGGTAAGCACACACTCCCACCAATATAAATATCTATATAGAAAAGTTTTGTAAGTCAATAAATTTTTACACAACTTTTACCCAAATTCCAACTTTATTTTTTAGGTTTATGAACCTTCAGCTTCAGTTGTGATGATAGCCAAATAACCAGCTTCACCTTAGGCTATATATCGGCCTTCGGTCTAAGACTACTAAGGCACTATTGGGGTCTAAGTTTGAATGTCTCAAATACCTTCCCTCAAACTGCCTTCAACTCAGTAGTACTTAACACTGTACGCAATGAGGTTGGTGCCTTCCGCCACAAACTATGAACGATAACTACACTCATCACATTTAAATTTTAATTCATGTAAAGGTAAGTAAACATTACCTTTTCCTTCCCTGATCTCCTTAACCTTATGCTGGTAGTATGCATGGTACGGGTCTCCTGAGTTGAGGAAATTGAATTTTGGGTTTCCCAGTTCATTCTGTCTGATGCGAGCCTCAAATTCTGGTCCATTACGAGCGACAAAACTAGCAGTCTTGTCAACAATATCTATAGGAAATTGTTAAGGAAACTTATTTGATTAGTATTGTATTTTGTTTAAATAATAATTGAATATAATTTTTATGACATCTCATTACGTAAAAGTAATGACTGACATGAAACACAACACTACATGTTTATGCTATTATTATTTTATAACCTATGAAGAAAAGCAAACAAGATTGTTTTTTATAATAATATTCTTTTAATTTTGTGTGAAATATCACTTTTTTTTCTTGTAATGTAGTACAAAATGGGCATGCAGTCTATCTGAATGAAAATGGTCATTGTCATGGAAATCTATACAAAGTTTCATATAAAACAGGGGCACTAAATGAAGTCGATCACAACGATCGCTCCTGAGGTCTAAAAAGTCGTCTCATAATGTACGCATATGTATATACTATATGCAGATTACTTAATAAGAGATTAAATGAAAAATACTTAACTTTTTGCTAATTAGCAGCATTTGACTTCACGAAGCGTCACATCTTGACAATAAATGCAAACATTTATAGGTTATGTTGAATCTTCTTGATATACCTATAAAATTTTATAAAAGGATACTTCTCACTTCAGGCGGCGGATAGATAATGCCGATGACCGGAGCCGGCGGCGGTTGCGGCTCCTCCGGCGGCAGGTCGTGCTGCCCGGGAGGGCCCATCACATCGATGGAAGGCATTATGCCTCTACTTCTTTCGTATCTTTTGACGCACTATACTTGAATTTTGTGGCCGACTAATTTAATTAGCTGCTATGGAAGCATGTTCACTAGACTTATAATATTATAATCTTTGCGATAACTCGTAGACACCAACAAATGCAAATCAGCAAACCGTATCCACAGACTATAAATGAATATAAACAACAAACGTCAAAATTCAATATGTGTCAAATCCTAATGTCCTTTTCTTTATGGTATTGATAAATTGCAAAGATATTGTTTCGATTTTTTATAAATCTTGTTTAAATAAGTGCACAATAGACTAGTTAAATCATATTAATGTTAGTCTATTAAACATTGTATAATAATTATTATAATATTATATAATAACATTGTATAGTTTATAGTATATTATGAAAAATATGATATTTAATACTTGGCCTAAGTAATCTAATTATGTCTGATATTTTAGTTTACGTAACTTGGTTAAATCAATAAAGGGCTTTGCATTTATAAAACCACAATGACACACAATAATATACCTACTAATGTTAGAACGTATTTTATATACCTTTAAAATGCTATAGTAGGAATAAACTACTATATACTATATTTTAATAGAAAATCGTATTATAATGAAATCGGTTAACAACACAATTACAATCATTGTATTTTGTTATTACTAAAGTTACTTCATGACACAGACAATCTAAAAACCATGATGACAGTAGAACACAGAGTACATTATATATCAGTAGAACCTCTATTGGCGGCTCATCATGGTCTTAGGAGTTTTAAGAAAACGTGGGTTTATAAAGGAAAACAGGATTAATTTTTATTTTTTAATAAAAAAACTTTAATACTATATATAACTGTATATTAAATTAATAAGCAAATATAAACTTATTCTTCTCATTGCTATATATTAACGATCCATTTTGCCACTGAAAAAATCCACCAAAACCGGAGAGAGAACGAACGCTTATATTAAAGCATAAACTTAGGGTAATAATAACAACGTAGGTTAATAACCAAATTAATAATGCGATCATCAACAACCATAAAGTATTCTGTGGGCGCCATTCTATGACATGCTTTTGTTCCTCCTGGATTTGAGATAGGCCTAATTCTTCACAGTAATCATTTTTTGCCTAAAACAATATTCAACTGAAAAAATGCAATGTAAAATCTAACAGAAGATACCGCACATTATGAGCAAACATGTCGAGTAGAAATATATTGAAGTTCGCCCATAAAGTGCTCCTCGGTACTGCTTTTACATCGGTAAAGAATGCGGTTACGGATATTTTTTTTATTTCAGATATCCGATAGTTTTGGTTACAGTTACGGAGCTCGCTAACATTAACATCTCTGATTATTATTAGGACGAATCGACAGCGTCTCCAGGCACAGCAGAACCTGGCCTTGGGAAAACAGTGGGAATTGTAAACATCCTTCACATTTGTACATCATATTAAGTACAATGTTTTCACTAACATTGTATTATTATATTTATTATATATCAATTTTAAGGATCCGGGAGACATTCGATCTCCTTGAGAATTGCCCGGAAAAGAGGATCCCCCTCGAGTTAGCCTTAACATATATGAGAGACCCGAAAAGTAGCACGTCCCAACCACAGAGTACATTATATATACGGGTACACTGATTGGGAACTGCCCGTATATGATTAAAATGTTTTAACCGAAGTATGTTTACTTTAGATTTGATTTCTATTTACAATTGGTAAGATGGAACAGTAAATCTTGGAAATAAGTTCTGAAAAAGGGATTTGCTGAATATCCGTAGTTTCTTGTAGGATGTAAATAACTTACGTAGTATGCTCGTGCAGATTTTTCTTTCATAACTTGTAGGGGATTTGTCATAATAAATCGTTTAAGTTATTAAACATCTACTTAGACAAATGTATTAATATATTACATGCTTTACACAGTTCATCCATAAAATTTCCAATATTTTCCATTGAACGGTAATTTCGCCAACAATGTCAAATAATAAAACATTGATTTGATAGAATGATAGTCAGTTGATTTTTTTTCCTTAATATTATTTGTTACACGGAAACTCGTCGGTTTTTGTAAACACTTTTGTTCATTAAGAACTTTGTAAAAATAGAAGAATAAACTCATCATTATGGTTTACGAAGTTTTTCAATCATAAATTTACAAATGAAACTCATAATCATCGTAAATAATTATTTTATTAATATATTGTTTGTTATAATATAAAACCCATCGGTATACTTTCAATATAATTTACATACAAATTGTTGGATTTTTTGCCTTCTTCATTTTAGATATGTATTTCAAAACATATATAATAATATGCAAGATAGAATTTTATAAGAATAAGCAATGTAGAATATTCGAGTAAATATATCGCATACGCGCATTGTTAATACATAATAATAAACAATATTTTTACATTTAGTAGTTTACAAAAAAATCATCTTTCATGGAGGTACTTTAAAAGTACTATATGCATATATGCTAAATGCATATTTCTTTGGTTTCCAGCATTTTTAGGGTCCGCACGCAAAGGGTAAGAACGGGAATCTACTATTAAGACTCCGCTGACCGTCTGTCCGTCTGTCCGCCACCAGGCTGTATCTCACGAACCGTGATAGGTAGTTGAACTACACAGATTATGTATTTCTGTTGCCGCTATAAGAAATACTAAAAACAGAATAAAATAAATATTTAACCGGGGTCCTATACGAAAAACGTGTTTTTTGCCATTTTTATACTGAACCTTTCACGCGCGAATCCGACACGCACTTGACCGGTGTTTATTACAAATATATTTACATTTAGCGCTTTACTAAACAACAAAAGACTGTAACACAAATATCACTGACTGTACCATAGCTATAGGAAACGATTGAAAAGGCATTATTCACACTCGTTAACGTGTAAATACGGCGCGGCGCAGGAAGGTCAGACTTCTCCGATTTATTGGCCACGAGTTCTTTGCTCTAACGGGTATATTACATTAATTTAATGCTTTATCGACAAGTACTTAAGTTACTGTCTACAGGCTATCGTCTGTTCTGTATGTACTTTAACACTAAACTCTATATATTTATGCAAAGCAATTTATGCAAAAAGCAAAAAATTCGTGATTGCGCAAATAACTACTAAAACCAGTGTATGTCTGTGAAAAAAATATTTTATCTTTATCATGAGAACTGTGTTCAAAAACTTTAACCAAGGTGCGGCACCATCTAACAGACTGCTCTCATTCAATTTTCGTTCATTCATCACATATATTCATCATTATTAAAAAAACTGTCATATGTCAGGTTATGAGTTGAGGTTCTTCAAGAAAGCTGCGTAAGCTGTCTTCTACGAAGCTGTTGATGCATTAACAGCTTTGTTATTGGAAATAACATGGTATTGTTACAAGGCTAAACCTTGTTACTACATTTAACTTACCCTTTTAACAAAATACCCCCTCTTTCTCATATGTACTATTAACTATATAACATTTTATTTAGCAATCAGGTCCATTAAACTAAGTGACGATAGCCGCCATACTCACGAAGCGTTACTACTCCCGAAGTTCTACCTTTTCAAATTATTTGTTAATAAGTAGTGAGTAATGAAGACGTGTGGCGGTGCGATCACCATATCGGTCTGCCACGTAGTGGGTCCCGGGTTCGCTCCCCGGCCAGACAGAAATATGAATAATGAGTTTAGATTTCTGTTCCGGGTCTGGGTGTTTGTGTATTCGTCTTTGTGTGTCCATGGCACCCACGATACGCGAGAAAATCCTACTGTGGGGCTGTGAGTGTAGAAAGCGTTTAAAAGCCTTAAAATACAAACTCAAAATTGGTATGAACAGACCATTGCACGCGTAAACAATTTATGCCATAGCTTTCCACTATACCAACTATTGGAAATGATAGATGTAAGAGTACGAAACGATCCAACAGACATTATTCACACTGGCAACGTGTAAATACGAGAAGGTCAGGTCCCCCGATTTATGCGCCACGAGTTCTTTGTGCGAGCCGCTAACGGGGATGTCCCCGTTACTGTACTTAAGAGCGGTACATCATAGGGGTTGTAATGTTACAACCCCTATGATGTACCGCTCTTAAGTTACTGTCTGTCTGCATGTACGCGTTATGTATAGTGATAGGATCAGAAGTACTTTCACTAATACGTCGGCAAAGTGGAGTCTGTAATAATAATTCTTATTTAGTGGCAAGTGCTTTTCGTGAAAATGGGTTTTGTGGTAAAAGTAGCAAATTGAAATTTACGTGATTTTTTTGGTGACAGTTGTAATATTTATTGTTCTTAATAGAGTGACTCGATTACCATGGAGATAAGACAATGTATTACGGTTCCATACGTAAAGAATAAAAACGGTTCCTAATACTATGAGTCCGCTGCCCGTCTGTCCGTCTGTTTGTCAACAGGCTGTATCTCATGAATCATGATAGCTAGACATTTGATATTTTCGCAGATGATGTATTTATGTTTCCGCTATAACATCATAATAAAATAATGGATAAAATAAATGTTTAAGGTGGGCTCCATTACGACAAACCTTTTTTATGCCGATAATGGTATCTACGGAACCGTTCTTCCACGATTCTGTTTCGCACTTGGCCGGTTTATTTATATAGTAGAACATATAAAAAATGGCAGATTTTGTATAATGATTATGAAAGTGGCAGACGAACATGTAGTTCACCGAATGGTAAATGACCACTACTGCTCATAAGCGTCTGTAATGAACACCAGATATGTTAAGCATCTGTTCTTAGATTTTTCACATATGCAAAGCTGACCTTCGATAAGTATATCTCCCTTATTGATATATAAGTATTCTACTGTCCTCATATAATCAGCCCATTCATTAGACTTTGCAAATCTATTATTAAATACAGACTGGCTTAGTTGGCGCCACTTTGACTGTAGTTTAAAAAAAATAACAAAAAAATGTTCAATTCATCTCAATTTATGTCCACGCTTTTAATAAATAACTTAAATAATCTCTCTTGCAGTGATATTCACAAAATTGTAATTATTACGATAATAAAAAGTTGTCAAAACAGCGTAATATACGCTCCAAACTCATTTCCAAGAGTGCTGACATTTTAAACGTTATGTTTTGACTTTTAAGAAACAGTCGGAGGAGGAACAATTTTTTACTGAGACGCATTTAATGCTCATTTATTTTCACTTCTGCTTTCAGTATAGAGAAATAAATATTCTCAATATGTTTCTGTCTCTCTGTAGTAAATGACATGTGAAGTTAATGAATTATAAAAAAAAAAAATAACAAAAAAATATCAGTACATAGTACATAGTCCCGAAGTGCCGACATCGGATTCCACCAAATGAAAGAAAAAAATTGAAATCGGTCAAGGAACACCCGAGTTATTCAAGATTATAAGAAATCGGGTTTTTCCAATTTTCCGGAAAAACTGCTGAAAATTTATCG
>DWNE01005198.1:0-14252 GCA_018249875.1 Cecropterus toxeus | reverse complement strand
AAACATTAACTTTTTTATATAAAATTTAATTCTGAATTTATTTCGTGTTTAAATTTATCGTACTTCGTATCTTATCTAAATTTTATGTATCGTATCTTAACGTTACTTAGAATGAATTTATTTATTAGGTAATCCAGCGGTAATATAGAGAAGCTATTCACTATACTTAAAGTAGGTTGTAAATTAGGCCTAAATAGGATTACACATAGTATTGATACAGATATTTAACGTATTCGTGTTTATGTTTCGGTAATAAATAGTCACATGTACAGAATTAATCTCCATGTTTTACATTATATACATGTTTTCCACTTTCAATATCAAGTACTCCTACATACAATCTCTACCTCTAACGCTTACGTTTAGTTCTACAATTTAAATGTCTTTATCATACTATAATACAAATTAATAAACAGATATTGTTTATAATATGGGAGTAGTTAACGAGCATGCAGTCCATTCGATGGTAAGCTCCCATGGAAACTGTAACCAACTCCAGATAAGATCAGTCTTACCCGAGGTTAGCCACAGATACGTTGCTACCTCTCAGGACAAGTTTCTTATTTATCAGATTGAAGTAGCAAACGAGTATGCCGTCCACCTGATCTGTAAGCAACTTCATATAGAACAGGGGTTCTATCTGAAGTCGATCACAGGTGCGTTGCTACTCCTGAGGACTAAGATGTTCGCCTCATATACAAGTGAGCCGGCAACCACACCCTTCCATCACACGCAAGAACTGCTTCACGCTAGAAATAGGTGTGGCGGTGCTACCTCCCCGGTCGAACTACATTGGTTCTACCACCTAGCAGAAAAGTTGGAACGCCTCGAAACAGTATATTTCCCTTACTAACATCCTTCAGACTAGAGCACAACAATGCTTAACGTTATTTATTAGGCAGAAATAGGTGTGGCGTTGGTGCTTCCAGGGTTGAACCACAGAGTTGTAACACGTAAAACTTTTTATCCACATCACACACCAACAACGATAATATTTTACCTGATCGTTGTCAGAATTCGCGTTAAATCACAGTTTAATACAATAACACGCGTAATATAAAACAAATACATTGTCAATTGAACGGTAGCGCGTGGAAAATCCAGTTAGCGCCGACGTAAACATACCATTCGTAATCAACTATATAAATATATACATAGATGTTGCTTGTGTTGTATGTAAGTGTATAAAGAGCTAAACGTAGATATTATGCAACTCAAACGCCTCTGAGCGGAAATCAATAGGGATATTGTAGGTGACTGAGGCTATGAAAATAGCGATTTTGAAAATTCAATTATAAAGCGCATTTGGCTAATTGGAAAATTTGGCTGAATTCAGTTTGAGTGCATTAAGACAATAGATATAAGGAATTCGAAGGCCTTTTGAATTCAGGTCTTTAGAAATTCCACTCTATCTAGTAATGTGTACAGTCGTAAAACGCTGTAGATAATAAAACCTAAGTACCTCACATATGGTACCTAAGTAATGGTTTATTTTTATTAAAAAAAAACATTAGTATCCTATAAAGTATCAGAAACGCGTTTTAATTATCAAAATAAACAAATAAAATGCGAGTACTAAATAAGAGTAACATCCGCCACTAAACTTCGTGGCCCGACGTTGTTTCCCCACAGTTCTGTTGTAGTCGCACAAACACCCAACACAAACACACACAGACACCCGCATTACATACAAACGGTGCGCGATGAGGACGGACGGACATGTCAACTACGAATGTGGCCGGCGGATGAAAATTTCGTACACACGCATAAATTGTAGCTTTATCTGCGAATGCAGGAGGAATTTCCAAATTTATTTTATGGCTTTGCTACCTACGTACCCGTATTTCAATTTGATGAATGGTGTTTTTGGAGAGCACCTATATTTTTATGCTCTAGTTCTAAATGGTAAAAGCGTGTGATTTTTCCAAGTAGGTATGGTATTTATGCCATTGTTTCAATTCATTGTTACCGTTTGGAGAAATTAAATATCAAACATGAAGCGAATTGAAAAGCGTTGATGATTATATTTAAAGTCCACTATTAAACTAACTGCCATGTCACTTTGCTGTTCTCGGGTTTTCTCTTAGAAGGTACCATGCTAATCAATTACACGTGGTGAACTTGTTTATTTATAATATAGAGGTTAAAAGAGCATGGAAACCACGCGTTAGAAAGTGACTATTGATGTCCGTGGACATATGTGGTCTACCTACCGGAACTCTACTTTGGTTCTGAGAGATGAATTGTTACCCTTGAGGACTATGTCTGAACTCCACATGAATTTCAAAACATGTCTTGTTTACAAAGTGTTCTTACGCCAACTTAGCTTAAAATGAACTAACACTCTTGAAAACATTATGGACAAGATTCGAAAGAACTTCCTGTTGGAAGAAATATCTCGCGATTTTAACGACGCTCGCGACTTTGACAATTTCAGTAAATGTGGGATGAATTGTTGAACATGTTGAAGGCCAATGTTGGAGCGAGTATTTCAAGGCTTATCAAATACCTATAGAACAAATACGCGGCAGATCCAATTCCCTCTTCCCGGAACGACGATTGGAATCCCGCAAGGATTACACCGTGGTTTAATTAAGTGAACTCTGGACAAATGGTTTAACGTCAGTGAAACATCCCTGACATTGCAAAGTTCTAGATGAGAGTCTTAACGGAACGTGAAATTTTGGTGGTGAGAACACTTACAAACTATTTCGTTTTTTGATTCCATTAGGTTAAGCGAAAGTTAAGCGAGTTTTAAGCGAAAAGCGATAAATACTTTTAAAGATTCCTACATAATTTTTTTACCAGTTTATTGCGTTTCGATTTAGTATTCAAGGGAAGGAATCTGTTATCACTGTCATGATGATTACAGATCTTGTATTATTTAGGGTTGCGACAGATGTCTAAAACATCGAGAAAAACAGTTTTTAGTGCGTTCGCGCCCACGGACAACATCCAGCGGCCGTAAGTTCTAACTCCATACTAACGTTACTGCTTTTCTGGCCAGTTATTCTTCCACAGATCCCTTGCACGACTGGGCAAGCAGACTGTCCATGCCACTCTGCCGTGGTTCGTTGACAGCAAAGTTTACCGACCGGTAATTTACAGGCGAGGAAGTCCACCGGAACATTTCCAACTTCGGAAACCATGCGCCGATCCGGAAGGGGAAACTTTGACAACGTTCTGGTTGCAAGTTTCCAATTCGTCGAGTTTGGAAAACGAACTTGTGTATATCGATAATGTCTAAGCCTGAAAGGTGAAAGCAGGCACGTACGTACTTCGTATTGTGTAAATTAGACGTAGGTAAAACAATTAGGGCCTAAATATTGCACGATGAGAATGAATTAAACATGAAATTAATGAGAAATTTGAATTACATGGGAAATAAAATTGTGTACGCATTCCCGGAAGATTCTGGATTCGCTAAGCCTACTAAAGGGGATGTAAGAATTGTTTCCTTTTCTTGCACGAAGACGTCTTATTTCAATCCTAAACGATAAATTGACGTATTAATCTCAAATTTGCCGAATTTCTAACGTTACGTGGTTTTTGAAGATATATTTGATATATGTCAGCATACCTTCATACCAAACTTCATACCAGAATATAACAGCGCTACACTTCTAATATAAGGCTGCAAAAGCCGTAGAAGAACAATTAAAAAAATCACGTTTACTATTTCATTCAGAAAAATACATATATTTTGAATAAAAATATATGATTTACTCGTAACAAAGCTAGCTGCAAACAGCTGGCGGTTACATTTAGTCATGTGGATTTTTTCCTTAAAATTGTATATTCACACAATAACAAGAATAAGCGTATGGCACTGGAAACCTTAAACTCTGACTCGAATATCTATTTATAGTACATGATAACTTTAATACTTTCAGGATTAATTTGTTTAAGAAGCAAGGTATTTTATTATCATAGATAGGTCGATGTTACATTTTGGTTTCTGCCTCACGTATAATATATGACGCGACCTTCGTAGTCCTCGAGAGTATCCATCTGTGATCGACTTCAGACAGAATCGCACAGTTCTATGAAGTTGCTTACAGGTGTCCTTGGGTGACATTAACCACTTACCATCAGGGTGATTGCGTGCTTGTTTGCCACCGTCTGATAAAAAAGTTACATAGTTCACATTAGCTCGAGGAATCGGTTTGACAGTGTATCTCAAATTTTCTGGATCTATAATACCTGTTTAAAACAGTTATTCTATTATGAAGTTATAATAGAATAATTTCAATAAATGAAGACAAAAAATGTCCTTAGTTTTTTACCCTTTACCAAGCCGATTAGTTATACAAATTTAGTGTAAAATATATTTTTTATAAATAAAATCTGAACACCCTCAAGTTTTTTAGTCGGATTGCTCATAATTCTATTGTAGCGTTAAGCTGATTTTTACTAGACTAAATCTAATCCAATTTTCGTTAATCCGGATTAAAGCAGCTTACACACTATAGGCAAGCGGCAAGTGTATATAGGCATCAGTCTACCTAGGATGCCTTTCCACCCGAAATAAGTGACCAATAGAATTCTTGATTTTCATTTTCTGGTTCAAATTAAATGAAGAAAGTTTTTTTTTTTAATTTTACTTTCAATTTTTTTTCTCTACTACCTGATCAGTACACGACCTCAAGTAAGAAGATCCGGCAAGGAACTCAGTAGGTTTAGCTTGGGTAGCAAATCTATTTTATATGCTAGGGGCTGATGTGGCGATACAATAGCAAATCTTAACTGCTAAGCTTATTTATAAATTATGTAAATCGCCTGAAGTATGTAAGCAGCCTTAATCTCCTTTTTTGTCAATGCATAACCTTGAACAAGTTAACAAGGAAAAAGTGGTTAGGAAAAAGGTGTTTTGGAAACAGATCGAGTTGCTGCAACCATTTATTGGATAATCCGTTCGATAAAAACTAAATCCGATCTAACTAGTTTTTATTTTATAAACAACACTCTTTTTAATAAATATTGTTAGGATTATAATTTTAACAACCGGCCATAATACTAAACTTATTTTTATCTTTTAACCGAATTCCGTAAGGAAATAGGTTTATTTATACGTCACGTATATTTTTTACAATACGTGTACTAAAACGAATGGCAGGTACGTACGTATGGAGATGAGAGCAAATTTGGAACACGAAAAGAATACTCCTGTGAATGAGGCGTGGCTATGGCCAGCATCAAAGTCCACAGCCAGAGTGACTATAAGTGTTATATTGGAAAGAAGGAAAAAATAAGATATTATACAAACAAAAAAAAACCCGCTGAGTTTCTTGCCGGATCTTCTCAGTTGAGGTGGCGTTCCGATCTGGCGGTAGTTTAAGACAATATTGTAACTGACAATTTGTAAGTGCCCCCGTAGGCCTATGCAAAATAAAGACATTTCATTTTAAATATATATAGAAGTAGCAAATGAGCATAAAGGCCACCCGATGTGGTCTTGCCGCTCAAAGACATTTATAATTAAGCCTAGATAAGACTGTTGCCTGAGGTTGGCTACAGATTGACGACCCGCGTGGCGGAGCGGTCACCATACCGGTCTGACACACAGTGGGTCCCGGGTTCGATCCCTGGCCAGACAAAAATGTGAATGATGAGTTTACATTTCTGTTCTGGTCTCGGTGTTTGTATTCATCTTTGTGTGTCCGTGGCACCCACAACACAGGAAAAAAATCCTACAGTGGGGCTACGAGTGCAGAAAGCGTTTTATATTTACGCATAAAATTAAAATTAAAAAGGTGCGTTGCTACTCCTGTGGATTAGGTTGGAATACGTCGGATGAGCAATAATAATTACTATTTAATTGTCATCGCAGTAACATGCATTTTCTACAATTCAGCCAAAACTGTTAAGCAATGGTTTGATTCAGCCAGGTAATAAAAACATGCGAATAAATAATTCCTTTAGAACGGAAGACAGCTGCAAACATGCAGCCGTATCTCGGACTATAAAATGTAGCAATCGTATATTTTCACACGGCAATTATGTATGTCTATTGTACTAAATCAAACAATGATTATTGTTTTCAAGCAACTGAATCTGACCCGTACAAAATTGGTTACTGACTTTTAAGTATGTATTTTATATACTCCATGGTATACTTCAACGAACGTCTATAACCTTTAACGTCTCCAAAGAAATCTTAAACAGATAAGGTGGTAGAAACCAATGTCGTTCTGACTGTGACTATTCAATGACTATTTCTGCCTCATAACATGAGTGTTAAGCTGCTTGTTTAAAGTATGTGGTAAGGGAGACTCATCCTAGGCGTTCCAACTCAGTTCTCAGCGGTAGCAACGCATCTACCTTAAGTAGGACTCGGATCTGGGGTTTTTTGGAGATGTCCATGGGGACAATGGCCATTGACCATCAGGTAAAAGCACACACGTTTGCTACTTTAATAAGTAATAATATGAATAAAACTTAGTCTGTAACAGAAAAACGCGTGTGAGACCGACCACAGCTGGGCCCCCAATCCTAATGAATGTTCGAGTGCGTCACAAATCTCTAATCTTCAGGTGGACATCGTTTTCTACTTGAGTTTCTTGACAACTGAAAGTCGGTGCGAAGAGCTTAGGCTTACATACGTGCATTAGAATCTAAAATTACGTAAAATATTTTAACTGTAATGGTATCAATCGAAACCAAACCGATAGAGTAATTCCAAATTCAAAACATGCATTAAATTAAAATACAGTTTAATAACTAATTTTCATGATAAAAAAAAACTGCCGTTTTCATTTGACGGTGCGCAAGCGCATGCTAAAATTTTACTTTGAACTTTCTTAACGCCACTTAAAATTTAATTAAAAGACTAAGTAGTATACAACACTATTCAAGTACCTATATAATAGGTATTACTCGCATACATATCTCAGTTCAGAGCTCAAATGTCACGAGTGTTGAATAACAATGGCGTACACAGTACACTCGTATGATTGTTGTGCCCAAAATATTTGATCTTTGGTTGCGTTTCCGTCTGAAACAATGGTCGGGTGGCGGGACCCCGGCGCTGCGGCGCGTGACGTCACCGCTGACGCACGTCGCCGCCCTTTCCTCTGCCATTCACCAACACATGTTTCATTTTTATTAGGGTAAAAACGGGACCCTATTACTAAGACTCCACTGACCGTCTGTTTATCTGTTTGTCACCAGGCTGTGTCCCATGAACCGTGATAACTAGACAGTTGAAATTTTGTAGATGATATGTTGGTTTGATGATGATAGAGATGATGTAGGTATATTATGGTGGTAAAAACATTTTTTTTTAAGGAGTCTCTCAAACGACAAACGCAATTTTTTGCTGATTTTTATAGATAGGTAAATAGAATGGTACGAAACCCTTAGTGCGCGAGTCCGACTCGTACTTGGCCGGTTTTTAATAAACGGTTTTATTTTACTTGCCCTACTTCTTTAGTTGTTCGTTTGGATCAAATTTAGTAATTGAAACTTGACTCTCTGCCTGTTGACAGATTAATTTGATATGTGTACTAAATAAATTTAGTACACATCATTAGTTCTGGTGACTGATACAACATCAGCTAGATATGGAGAACTAGTTTCTCCAAAAAAGAAAAACAATATAATGGACTCCACAAAAGAAATAAAATAATTTGTGAATCAATTCATTATAAATAAAAAAGATATCTACTAGAAAAGTCAAGAGTTATTTAATTTGTTGTATATTCGTAAAAGTAAATATATACCACTGGTATTTTTTGCAAGTGCACGATAAGATATCCTTCTTTTTACAAAATCTAGTAAAAACTTTTTAATCAAAAATATTAACTATGTTTTACGATTAATATACTTGAGCTATGCAAAAAAAATAAATAAAAGAAATCAATTCGCAAAAAAAAAACATTCTAATGTTAATCAAGGCTGTTAAATTAAATAAAATTTATTTTATTTTACCTTCCATCCATCAGCCTTTGTATGTCCACTGCCGGAATAAGGCCCCCTAGCTGGCGCCACTCCAACCGGTCCTGTGCCGTCTGAATCCAGCGGTTTCCCGCTATCTTCTTCAGGTCATCAGTCCACCTGGTCGGGGACCATAAATACTATTTATTGTATCATATATAAAACCCACTACATACAATTTTCAAAGGGAAATATGAATAGAGCTACATTTTTTTATAAATAAATAGTTTCGACATGCACACATTAAATATTAACCGATATTTCATGCCATATTTTAGTCAATCTTTCAATCGGAATAAACGCTTTCAAACGATAAAACTATTTCAGAAGAAAAATTGAATTAGAATTAATATTTTAATAGCGCGAGTACCTATTAGTACAAACAAAGTCATATTTTTTTCTTTGATATTTTTATACACCAGGTAGAAAGACGCTACGCGATTTTAATTTGATGAAAATTGAAAATATATAATTTCAACAAAATTTCATTCAATTGAAAATATATTTGAATGCAATCATTTGGAATAGGCACAATATGTAAAAATTAAAACAATTTTTTCAACCTATACTCTGTTTAATTTGTCGTTAAATTTGATATAATTATCATGCAATCGCTTTTTTTGCCCTACAACTTATCATTAGTTTAATATGAATGAGACAATATCATCCATGAACACTACAAAGCATACACTATACTCGCTTGTGACGCATACCCGATACGCACGAGAGGTCGAAGCCGGGGTCTAAAAATTTTCCAATAAATATAATATTATCTCCGGAGCAATAATAATGATAACGCAGGGGTCAGCCGGACACACTAACATAATCAATAGATATATAGGAGATATGTACGTGTTTCTCGGGTTGTTTCCCCCTGCGTGCTGCTATAGTGACGAGGCGAACGCGTGAGCGATTTTTATGTGTACCTATCGTGAGTGCTCACGTGGTTTAGCGTAACTTACATCGGATTGGTGGGCAGAATTTACAATATCCCGACAATATTCGACTAATCGGAAAGGACCTTTCGTAAAAATTCAAATTCTTACCAGCGTTAAGAGTTGGTAGAAATACAAACACTTGGAAGCAGTTAGCAACGTGCTTATTATAAGATTATTTTTTGTAACAATACGTCGTTTACTGCAACATTATTCTAACTTATGCATAGCAAGCTCCGAAATCATCCACGTATAGGTACAATTCAACCAAAATCGAATAGAGACTCAGGCTCTAGTCATTATTTTGTCAAATATTCAGCTCTAGATGCCATTATATGTGCAAAAATAAAAGGTAATTATTTCGCAACCGCGTTCGCTTCCGCTACCGCTTATCACTAATCCCACCCCTACACATCCAGTCGGTACGACAGGCGATATTTTCACAGCGAAACGGTTCCCAGCGAAATTGGTTTTCTTCGTAAACTCTTTGAGAATTTTACGATGTTTTAAAGCGTCGGAGGGATTTCTATCCGTTATATTTCCTTTTATTTTATTTCACTTTGTTTCTGCTCTTGTTCTGGTGACTTTATGAAGCGTAGGCGAATAGAAAAGGAAAGAAAAATATACAGGAGTCTATACTCCGCTGAGGTGTTTCCTTTTTACTTAACCTGAATGTCTATTGTTTCTGCTGCGATTTCACTCGCTTTAACAAAAGGCGATATAACTTTAAATTGCAATACTTTTTTTAAAGTTTTGGAATATAAACATATTTAAAATTTAAGGCACTGTAAATATATTAAGTACACTACTGTCGGTTTAATGGTGTTTAAAACACTCAGGTAAACGGTCAGACATAAATTCTTACTTAGTCTCAGTCCTTAAAAAAGTATTTTAATGCAAAAACATGACTTTTTGCATTGCTGAGTGGATTTAGCCCAAAGCTCCTACAGACATAATTTTAACATAAAACACACGGTTTTTCTTAATGCATGGATTTTATTCAAAGCTCGTGAGACTAAGCAGACTTAAAACATTTTCATTATGAGAGTAAACCCGCGCACGGTATTGAAACGTCAATGAGATAAGAATTAGAATTAATTAAGAATCGAATGTTATTTTCAATTAAACATGTGGTTATAACGGAACTGCCACTCAGGCGGTTATTAATGTAAGGGAAATTGCAATGTAAACGGTTGAATACTCTACCGTTCTCTATTTCAATATACATTTAATGCTCCAGTGTTCCAACTAAACGAACGTGTTTATTGTTTAGGGTCCAACCGTACAGATATATATCTCGATTTAGTTACAATAATAATAATAACAACAGCGTTTTCTACACTCATACTCCCACATAAGGTTTTTTCCATGTCGTGCTGTCAAATCCTGAATAGATAACTGAAGTCAGTTCAAATATCCGTCTGGCCGGGTTAAATTGTTTCCAAAATAAATAACTTTTTTTTTTTGGGCAATTTGGATTTAACAAAAAATGTTTCTTCGTGTTTCTTCATTTTAAAATAAGTACTTGGGTTATTAAAGGTAATATTTTTTGTTATAACCCTACAATATCACTGTATATAGATAATGTAAGATATATTATGCAGATAATACAAGCAACTTAAGCATATTTTATTAAAGGCATCGATTAGATAAGATAGAAATTAGAGGTTGGAGAATACCTCTCTTGACCACGTTTTATTATCACGGTTTCTATGTCCTTGATACAGCGTTTCCTGATAACACTAGCAATTAGACTAAACTACCGGCCGGCGTAGTGACACTGTACTCACCTGAGAATACCCTATTTGACCCCAATGGACACAATTTTTAAAGGGAATACCATGGCTTGCTTTAAATTTGAGTAAGATTGAAATAGCAAACGACCATGCACTTGATGGTAAGTGGTCGCTGCCGCCCATGGATAACTAAACGACTTCATAAAGATCTGCAAGGTTAATCACAAATGCATTACTATTACCGAGGGTTAAGATGGTCGCCTCCTATGAAAATAACAACCACACCCTTCTACCGCGATGTATAAATTTATTCACACTAGAAATAGGTGTTGCAGTTTGTACCTCCCCGAACGGACTATACTCGATTTACCATCCTTTGTTTCCTTCTGCTTGCATTTGTCTTGCAGAGCTCTTTGCAGACCTTTTTTGGCAACTCCCATGTTGTACTACTCTCTATCTTGTTTGATTGGAGCATACTACGCCACGATGCACCAGTGTAAATGGTTAACATAATGGCAGGAAGCTGGCTTGTCGCCAGTGAGCAGCAACATGAACCGATGTGTTACGATAACAGTAACACGAATTCTAAATATGGCTGTCATTCTTTGATACGATACATCACAGAGACACTTAAAAATAAACGCATGGGCGGAAATATTCCAGCGGTATATTTCTGCGTATACCAAAAAAAAAATGTGCGTAAGTAATACACACGTGGAAGAAGTGGAACTTAATAATAATAAATAATAAAATAGTTCTGACTATAAGGGTATTAATTATAATGATTTTACAAACTGATAAATAATAACTGTAGCCCATACTCGTCGTCTTATTTCCCATATACCAAACTTGAGGTCTTATACAAGCTACGAAATAAAGTCTTTAGCGTGATTCAGAAAGGGCTACAGCGCCATCTACTTGTAGAGCCGTCAACTGGTACCGTAACGCTTTTATCGATTTTCGAATCACGCACACAACATTTTACGAGAGTTTCACTTCAACAAACTTGTTTTAAGTGATGAACAGTTCACTCCATAACGTAAAACAATAAAAAAACGCTTCAATAAAGGTAAAAAAACGATACCAATAATTTTATTGAACTAGTTGACTACAGTAAACTTTCACTAAAATCGGTAAATTTTATTGTTTTCAAGTTTATTGCCTTAAGCCTGCATTGTAAGACAAGCCCATCGCCAGCAAACAGAAGTGCACTAATCAATAATTTAATGATTATTTTTCCCTGTAGGTAGATCCTAGACATGCCTCAAACAGTCATAGCTAAAAAAATGTAAAGATCAGCTCTACGCGTCTTTACTATTTGAACAAAAAATACTGAGGGCCTCTCGCGGGCTCTCGGCACTTGGCAGGCCGGCCTTGTTAACGGAGTGACAAAAAGTCAACAAATGAACGAAAATTATGCACTGTCTAGCCGAGTACGTGGATATTAAGAAAAGGTGTAAGGAATTGGAGATACGGACAACCATACGAATACAATGATTTAATGTGTAGCCTTTGTCTAGGAATTGAACGTTTTAATTGAAGATAATTTCAGCTTACCAGCAATTTAACCTTTTTTTGGGAAGGAAGAGTTCCAACCTATAACTCAAAAATCCTATCATCAGAATGTAACAAAATGCTAATAATAAAAATACCCAATCATCCTAGTAATGTATAATCAGACTAGTAATATCGCGGAATTGATACATATTAATTTCTGTACTTACGAATCGATCCAGTTGTACAGATCGTGGTCAATTTCCCCGTGATCACAATTGCTTACTCTGTGAAAACTGATCAAGTAATCTTTGTGTTTAAATTGTACAAAGCGTTATTGTTTGATGAAGGTAAAGTGGTATTCTACAGTCAAGCCACTAATTTTACTAGGCATGACTCGGGACAGAACATTTTACATTGGGTTTTATCCTCTTACACTCTGGCATGACATCTATCTAAAATACTGTATTTTCCATCGACAGATATATCAAAACGATTTTATTCACCGACCCAAATAATGGGCACCGCGTCCAAAACTACGCAGGTCCGCTGGTCCGTTCTGATCGTTTATTGATTTATTTTAGACCGGCCCGTGCGAATCCCGGCTATTGATGTTTTATATTCAGTTTTTGTTCCCAAACAAAGGATGAAGCTGGCTGATGTTGAAATCAGAAATGGTTTCCAAAAATTCACCTTTATGAACAAAGCCTTTTGTTTTCCAATTAATTGTGTTTTCGGCAATTGTTTGCTAAGAGTTTGACGGTCATAACGAAGCCATAAAAACTCTCGATCGTTACACAAATCCCGATAGCCGTTTGGCAACTGCTCCAAATTTAAGGCTCGTTCCGAAATATTCCAACTTCGATTTAATGGGGCCTAGTGCTGGTGGAGTACGTGCTAAGCGAATAAAAGTAATAACTTTCAAGAGAAAAATATAACAACGCCAAGCCCAAAAATGAGATTAAAATAAGAGAAATACCTACGCTTTATTTGCACTCTAGTACCTACTTCTTGTCAACCAATCACCTATAATAGGTACCTACTACTAAGGTTGTGTTGTCTTAGAACTGTATATTACGTTTTATTGTACATTTTGATTACTAAAGGTATCAGTCCAACATCCCTCGAATACGTTCAACTTCTGTCTTTGAGGAATTTTTACCAGATTGCGTCAGAAGGAGGGTAATGTTTTTTGATCGTATGTATATACATGTATACATACATACATACATGTATGTATGTTTGATTGTATGAATGTCCATTTCTTTGGCACGCGGTACAGCCCAAACGGCTTGTGACGTATGACATATCATTGAAATCGTCTCAGTTTGCATAGTTGCTTTGTAAACCGATTCTGAAGCTACGCCATGTCGTTTCACTGTGATATGCCGTTTGGGCTGTAGCGCGTTCTAAACAAATAAATATACACACATACATACAAACAATCACATATATATACATACATACTCGAAAAACATTACACTGTAAGAATATGTCTAAACCGCGGTCGCATCCCGACTCAGCGGTAGTACCCAGCGACCGACCTTTAAAAACCGGAAGTGCTCTGTGCTCCACTGATAAATTACACTGTTAGCCATTACGATATTAAATTCGGAGAAGCGGCCATTCTCCGCGCGCTAACCATTCTGACATGTCGCCAAAGGCTCCAAGTGGCGTGCAAACTCAACTCACGGTCAAAACAGTTACTTCCAACACAAAACTCGATGTTGTGGTATTTTGCCACTTCATTAGCATGTACGATGGTCGTTGAATGCAAAAATTATCAAGAAGAGTATAATGAGTTACCAATATTATGGTTTTATTTCGACTAGCCTATTTCCGTGGTTCCTCTCGCGTCAGGTACGATTACAACGCTATATGAGTATTCTTATGTGCTATTCCAGGCCATAAACTCTCTACGTGCCCAATGTGTTTTAAGGGATTTTTATTTATATGGGGGCTACTTGCCCTGGGCAAAGCCTGAAGGGCACCACGCAAGGGAGGCACTGGTGAGTTCTATGTGAGATCCCGGCGTTTTTGGGGATCCCGGGGTTTTAGTGAGTAAAAATCACATCATAATCAAAATCAATCAAATAAAATCAAATCAATCAATCAAATCACTCACATATAATTACTTTGCTGTTCCCCAAAA
>DWNE01005197.1:0-14253 GCA_018249875.1 Cecropterus toxeus | reverse complement strand
ATCAAGAAAAACTTTCAACTAAAATTGGTGTGAACAAGATACGGTAGACAGATTTTGAGATATGGCAGGTTTCAAAAACCGAATAACATTAACTTTGTAATTCATACAAACACTATGAAAAACAAAATTAGAAAACTATTCAACTTTTTTTTTAACAACAGAACTATACTTTCTCGTCAATAATTGTGAATGATAATGCTACGGAACCATTCGCCTGTAAGTTTGACTCGCACTTGGCCAATTTTTTTTTGTTTTCGAGAGGAAAAAATTCAACCCTGCAAAGAGGACTCCGGGATCTCCAAAGGAACACAACCAAAGTCCTCTGCGCGTTGCCCTATCGAAGTCCACCCAAGTGAGCGGCTGGGCCGGCCGCACCATCTGGTTTTCACGACGATATGCGACCATACATACCCCCACCCTTCCTGGGAAAATTTGTTTTAGTATTTTACCTGTATAAATCCTTCATAGAGAAAACCCAGGCAATGAAAACGATACCAGAATACTGCTTCACAGTGCTATTATAAAGCAGAAACTACTCTTATTATATTAGCACTATTGTTACAAGAATTTCTACGACTTTGAATTCAAATATAAATCGAGTTTAATATACAGAGTTAATTATATACATTTCGACTTACACGTGTAAATTACATGAATGGCATAAATTCGAATAAATGAGCCTTTAGGCCCTGCTCGGTCTATTCACATCGAGCACTTCGACAATATAATCCGTTTATAGGTTAATTGTACTCAACGGAGATAGACCCCACAATGAATCGTTGCTATCCAATAATACCTCGGGCCAAGTTCTACCAGTTGTAATGTTTAGAAATGTCACGTAACTGTAGTTATTGCTCTATTAGGAATCAACTTTACGATCAATACAAACAAACCTCTTTGAGTAGATAGTAAACTTTGTTAAGTCTCTAGCAATTAAAGGCAAGGTTATTTGTTTGAATTATGAAATGGAACCATGAAAAGTAACTTATTTTTCTAATAAGATTAGGGATGAAATACACACGCTTTCTACACTCTACACTCACAGCTCATAGCACACTAGGAGTTTCTCCTGTGTCGTGGGTGCTATGGACACACAAAGACGAATACACAAACACCCAGACCCAGAACAGAAATCTAAACTCAACATTCAAATTTCTGTCTGGCCGGGAATCGAACCTGGGACCCACTGTGTGTCAGACTGGTATGGTGACCGCTCCGCCACGCGGGTCGTCAAATATAATTAAGTTAATATAAAAAGGGTATCTTTAAAAACAAGCTTTTTTCCGTACTGTATTGAATTCTATAAATTAAGCTCTTTTACTTGATACCCATATTGTGTGGATTGGACAAAATATGTATTCCGCCATTTTGTTGCGACGGCCATTTTGGAATTATAACAATATCGATTACATATAATTGCATTGTCATCAGAACTAAAGGTGTGCTCTAAATTTCAGTTTAATCGGACACTGAGAAGACACTGAGAACATACAAACATAGCAAGTTAAATAAAAGCTTTTAAAAATAATGACCTTTTTTTTCAAAACTGAAGATACGTTTAACAGTCTAATGTTGATAATGTCCATGAGTGACGATGATCTAATCTAACTTACCTGATTCTCTATTGTTTCCCTTAAGAAACGTAACCAGTTTCTGAAATATTATTAAATGTGAAAAAAGTAGATATTATTTTTTCTTTAATTTTTATTCAACATATTTCAAGTAAATTCGCAAACTTTAACTTTGAACACAGCGCTAAATATATAAAGATTACCTATAAATTCTTACACTAATATAATCAAAAAAATATTCCAGAGTTTAATTTGATCTACAGCTATCGTTTATTTATATTTAGCTTTACTTCTCATATTTCAGCCTGATCTGTTTACCTTAGTAAGTTTAAAATAGGTTTGAATTCAACGTTAATAACAACATTGAAAATTGTTTTATACAAACAATTCCAGTCGAGAATTGTATACTTGACTTTGACACGATAAGAACAGAGCACTACCTCAAATGTTCCGCATTTTGAGACGTGCAATATATGAATTCTTACGTCAAAGTAGATGCTACTTTTAACTATATAACTACCATACCATTTTTGTTACCATTCTATACACTACAGAGGGTTCCAGGTTCGGTCTCCGACTAAAGAGATATTTGAATTTTTTTGCTCTGGGTCTGGGCCTTACGGTATGTCCATGACACGATAGACTTGTAGCCGTTTATTTTTATTATTACTACCCTTATTTCATAGACTCTTTGTCAATTCATTACTCACTGCTGATTAAAATAAATTATTTCTATTCTTAAAATAATTCTTTTTACTGCATTTAATACACAGACAGATTAATTAACAATTAAAACACTTTTGGTAATTTATTCGGTGAATTAAATATTCCATTGAAGCTTAGCGACTCTTTTATTGAAATGTAAAAGGGTGCCTTAATTTGAAAGTGATAAATTTTTATGAACTGATTTTTACGATAATTTTATAAATAATAATTTAACATTTTTTCGCATTGTTATAAATATAGGTATAATATTTAGTTAGTTTAAAAGAGTACTAACATATCATTAAATGAACGAATCATCAATCACTATATTGCATATATTTTTACTTCTATTCAATTTGTACTAATGTGATCGCTCATATTCCTTCTACATTTTATTAAAGCATAAGTCCTCCTAATTAGGTAATGATCCTTTGACCTTTCTGCCTCATGGTTCTACTCATGCAAGCCATGTGTCTTTGTGCTCACTACTTAGTATGTGCTTTTGCGTATTCATGATTTTGAAATTAGCGCCATAATTGTATAACAATTGACCATTCGTGTTCAGAACCGTACAGTAGCATCTGGCGTGACTAATATGGCCATAGAATTACATCTCATGTGAGAATAATTCTCACATGAGATGTCAAGCGACAAGAGGACGGCGCACATGCAAAATTATATTGCCTCACATCTACATATAGGTATTTAATTAAAGTATTTAAATAGTGTCAAAATTCAAGATCTGGTCATTCCAATAAGAAATGAAATCATACCATACCATTTTACGTTCTTTTAATAATATAGGAGTAACAAACGAAAGCCTATGTATTGTACTTAATGTTTAATGACCAATGCCTCTCATTGTTATCTATTATCAATATGATTTAGGAGTCCTAACAAATATTGGCCACAGATGTGAAACTTAGCATTGTGGACCAACGTACAATTATTGTTAATGTCCCACGTGGTTACAATTTTCTAATCAAAACTCTACGTTATGGTTAAACTAATGCGCCGTGTACTTATTGATAACTTTGTACTCGACATATTCCGTGTTATTTTTATTAGTACTTGTATTTGGTCGAGTAACTCAGTTTAACTAATTGAGTATATAGAGTATTTTGGTTGTATATATGCGTGGGTGGCTTTATAATTTATAACACATTTTAAAAAAAAATATTTGTTATTTTATAAGTGCAATCTAAGAAGTGAAATTACATTGGCGAAAACCTTCTGGTAATAGGTTGCTTCTTTTGTTTTATCTAGACATTTCCCGCTTTAAAAGAATAATTCTTACTGCTTACCGGTCGTGAGGCGCGAACATAGGCAAACTTGTTTTCGCATCCCGACTTTACCGAATTATTCCGTAGTACTCGATTTGATAATAGTGAAACTGATGATACTCGGCATTCAACTACTCGTTATAATATGTAGTCTTCGGTTTTTTGTAAATTAAAATAACGTGATATGGAGATCACTATAATGGACGCCGTTGTGGTGACCTCGTGCGGCGTGTTGAGGTCACAAATATATTGAAAACTAAAAAAATACTTACATAACAATTTACCACCACCTCCAAGAAACCAATTATAAGATTCGTTAATTTGTCAAAACCATAATATTTACATACCTTTTTATATCTATGATATTTCGAAATATCATTTTTATATATAATATACTTGATAATAATCCTCACGTCACAACCTAATAATAATCATATCTCCATAAAGCAAACAAAGTATATAGTACATGGTCAAACAAATCTTGTCATTTTTAAATACTTTATGAAGGCACTATACTTACAAATTTATTATGAATATTAATAAGATAAATATTGCAGATAAAAGTATTTCATTAGGTTAGTATTACATTAGGTACTACCGAATATATGAGGTAAAGTTAACCTTCGGTTTTTCCATCGAATTTGTTTAGAAAGGACTATTCATACTAAATTCAATACAATGACTAATAGTTGTGCTCTAAAAGCTCACACGTAACGATGTTTGCATCGAAGAGGTTCTTTGACAAGTTATTACCTCCAGGTGATTTATTGTCTAGATCACGAAAGCGCCAGTAAAGTGCTATTCCTTATTAATATGACGGTATTATAAATGGCCTAGCAATAAAAATCATTTATTACATGGTTGAGAAATTATCGACATCTTAAACGTTTAGAACGAGTATCGTCTGACCCTGAGGTAAGGCTACGCCTATTTCTAGCGTGAACAGGTTCTTCTATTTTGGTAGAACCAAATCCGGTTGCCAGCTAATTTTCGTTTGAGGTTATCAGTTTGGAAGTAGCTTCGCAACTATGACTAAATTCACAGAACCCTTGTTCTATCATTTATAATTATTTATATATTATAGCATTAGTTTACTAAATATAGACTGACGTGTTATGAAATTGAATTATGATCCTATAGGCTAATTATGAATAGTAAATTTGGTAATTGCAATATTTATTCAAGTCAATTTTAGAATATACTAGCTAATCACTAATATGTTGCAAAATGGCACACAAAATGTTAACAAATTCTATAACATAAATATGAAGTTTTCAATTTCATTATGAGAACATAAAAGAAGAATTGTATCTTTGTATATAAAAAAACTATTCTCCTTTATCGTAAAGTTACAAAATTTTGTCATTACTTGCTTATACTTCACAATACATTCAGTGAAGTTTATTATCCTTCCAAGTATTGGAAACTTTGTAGAGCAATTGAGAAACATTTTCAATACCCTATTTGAACAACAGTTGTTGTACTTAAGTTTGGTACATAGCGGATACATTGTTTGTGTCGATATATTCAGTCATCAATGATAATGAAATTTAAGCGCACATAAGAATCGAATTTTATGAATGTGAATTGTTTGCATGGGTGAATAAAGATACCAAAATCATATATTTTTGAAGTCGCCTATGGTCACCCAGGTGATGTCAGCTGATCAAAAGACATCAATGAGTCGTCTTAGATCTCCCATGTGTTACATCCCTAGCTTAATAGAGGATCGCTGATATCGCACACCGATCTGCATACTCAATACACGCGTTACCCAGATAAACTGTTTTCGCAAGTTTTCGTAATATAATGTAATTTTAGATAAAATCATTCAAGATCAGATGCCAGAATTGTACTGTATTGTTTCTATATAATTATTTAAATTGTCATTTCAAATTAATTAAATTAAATAAGTATTTGATACTTCGGTTTTTTTTAGTCCTCCGGCTGTCGTTAAACATAATTCATGTAATATTCACTTGGTTGTTGATTTGATGTGAAACATCTATAAGCGAAGGTAAAACTGATTGTTGGCGATGCTTGCATTTATTTATTTTTGTGCCATCTCTTGTACATTGTTGGAACTATTAAGTTTCTAATAAAACTAAGCGGCAGTATTAGTTTGATTTAATGCGGGGTATTGTTCGTAGATGGCCTTATTTTCATTGTGCTATATATTTAGTTCCTGTCTTAATCTTGTCTTTTATGCATATTACTTGCACGAACACGATGTTTCACATCTACCGGGCGTCCTGTGACAGATATATTTTTAGGTTTTTTTCAATTAGTACTTTTAAAATTTGAATATTTTAAGAAGAAATTCACGACAGTGTTAACGAAATAATGTTCCCTAGGAAAAAGGCGGGGTGGTGTAGAATACGAAATAGCGTAAATGGTGAAACCTTCCGTGCAGCTTTAGATTTATAAAGTACTGCTCCCTACTTCTGATTTATAACAATAGTACCGTGCTACAACTCTGTTCAATATTAAAGTCTTAACTAGATCGCTCTAGTATATTCTATTAGGACCAGTACTTAAATCAACGGTAACATTCCGATGGATTTGAAGTCCATGAACCACGGTGAAGGAAAGCACCTCGAGATGCGTGCATTAGTGCATTTGGCGTAATGAGATCTTTATTTATTTAATTGATTCCCAAGTTAATTAATTTTCTCCTTGTTTATTTTATATCTAGGGTATAGTTATTCCTTCAGGTATGTAACTTCATACATTATATGACGGCGATTTGGTATGGTACTACGACATAAATCGTCCCGACTAAATGTATAGTTAATGTAGTTTCGTTGATGACTTTGCTTCGTGACATATGCCAGTCTAAAGCAAAATATTGCTTTTATCTGAAGTCGATCACAGTTGCCTGCTACTCCTTGGAACTACAATGGTATATATGAATATAAGTGAATCGGCAATCACACCTTTCCCCGGAAACGCAAAAACTACCTCATGCTAGTAGTCCGGCATGCTAGTAACTCCTGTCAAACTACGCTGGTTTTACGACGTGGTAAAAACCACTGATAAACCTCTTGTGAACAATAAAGAAGACACGTCCGTGCAAATGGCGTAACAGGTTAACCATCGATAACTTAAATTAGGCCATCGCCTAATACACGACTTACCAACTTACCAACGTGCCACGATTTGACACCATATCGTATGTTTTGACCCTATAACCTTATATTGCTTATATTATCAGGTACCTGCGATAATTTTTCAGTTGATGGCACAATTACTTATCTAGTTATAAGTAATTGTTATTATACACGGTATGTAACGTCTTGCTCGCATGCGACTTTATCAACTCAACGATGTAAACTTTGTTATATAACATGGCCTGCCGGTTTTGACAATGTAACACGCTATGGTCAGCGACTAATAATAACTTAACGATAGCCAATATCGAAGCAGGTTAATTAAATACTATTGTGATACACAAATGTTTATAATAACTAAAGCGTCTGTAGGTAAGGCGGCCCATTCCGCGGCTGCCAGAAATGCCAGCTAAACTTTGAATCGGGGTTAACCAACTGACAGGTCTATATCCGGACGACTTAGCTCTTTAACAGGTTTGCTGAATTTGCGGACAATTCAAGTCATCTCGTCCGTTACTTGGTTTAATATTATCTATATATAAAAAAGGCAATTTTGACTCATTGTTTATATCAATGTACAGCCGAAACTACTGTACCTAGAACCCTAAAATTTTGTACAAGGGTTCCTTTCATGATTGAGCGATAAGAAAGGATTTTTATAAATTCAACCCCTGAGGGGTTTACGTTTGTATAGAAGTTCGTCAATTTTGAAGCAAGCTCTATGAAACTTAATATCTGACTTTATGGGTAGAAATAATGAATACAAACAGATACACCATTTTTTTAATGTCCAACGAAATGGGCACGGGTCTGTTTGTCGTTTATATAACAATAAATTCCTCTTACGTATCTTTAAACGTTTTTAAGCACTAAGTATAATGCTAAATTCCAATATTTAAGGTCATAATATCCGTTTATAATTTCAAAGAGATTATTTTCGATTATCTTTCCTTATATACGAGTAGGTACACAGTCTGCAGATGCGAATTACTGTATCGCATTAATGCTACTGAGCAAGAATCTGATATTGCACTATACCGTTTCAGAGTTAGTACCTGTTAGTTCGGATAGTGGTTCAATATGATGTATAGAACTTTACAACGCCTTATAAAACTCAAGATCGTTGCACCCTTGGAGAATGCGTAAAGATTATAGGGGTACAAACATAAACATAAAGGTTACTCAACTAAAGATCTTGATCTCAAAAATTGACATATCGCTTTCAACCTGACTGCACATAGATCCATGAGCGGATATCGTCAAATATTTTGGACGTAAAAGTGTTGGATAACCATAAATTATTACAAAAACACCTGTTGCTCAGGATTTGATGTAAATATAAAGTCAAAAAAGAACTGAAACAGATTATTATAAAAACACCTGTAACTTCGGTGTAATATAAAAACAATGCCAAAAAGGAACCGATATTTGCGTAACATTTGTAGCGATTTTCATATCAGTTGATATTCACTTCGAACTTTATAGGACAAATTCAATTCACTTCGTCCAATACTTTTGATGTGTTAATGCAATATATCATTGTGTAAGTAGGTTGCCAAATAGTTTGTCCCCGTAATTCCGGGATTAGAATAGGGCTACGGTATCCCCTGCCTGTCGTAAGAGGCAACTAAAAGTGGCTTCCGGGGTTGCGGGCGGCAAGAGTGGGAGCTCGAATCGTCCAGCCAGGTGACCCCGGGTAGGACGGTGGTATGTGTGGTCGCATAAAGACCGTCGTAAAGACCAGACGGAGCGGTGGGCCCAGTTGCTCATCTGGATAGAGCTCGATGGGGCAACGCGCTCAGAAGACTCCGGTTGCGTTCCTTTGGTGATCCCGGAGTCCTATAATCCTTTTCGTAGCACCCAGGACGGCCACCTTTAGTAGGGTTAAAATCCCACATAACCTGGTGTCACTCCCAATTTGCCAATAGTTCAAGATATCGCCTATTTAATGGCCCCAACAATCTACGTCTTATTTATATTTACCGCAAATCTCTTACGAAAGTTATTTTCACGTTCCACTGAAATTCTCTCTCGATTATAATGGAAAATAGATCACGTGAGATCAAAACTTGCTTCCTACTAGAGAATTATGTTTTAGCACGAAAGTATTACGTGATCGATTAATAATAGTGAAGGTATTACGAGTTTTAGAAGCTTTGTTCATAAGTACTTGCTCACTGCGGTAATATGAGAATAATAACTATTTTGTGATAAAATCTGTTTCTACTTTAACCAGTAATTTACTATAATATTTTAATTTGAAAAAAAAATGTTAAGACAAATTAACGTCCTTGAAATGTTTTAATTTAGTCCTTACACGTTCTCTACGTATATTATTATTATTTTTATTCTCGTTCACGCTTTCTACACTCATAGCCCCACACTGGGATTTTCTCCAGTGTCGTGGGTGGCATGGACACACAAAGACGAATATACAAACACCCAGACCCAGAACAGAAATTTAAACTCATCATTCATATTTTTGTCTGGCCGAGAATCTAACCCGGGACCTCCTGCGCGTCAGACCGGTATGGTTACCGCTCGGCCACGCGGGTCGTCTATTGTTATTATTATTTATGTATTTAATATATTTATTCAATTTATTATATTGTTTTGTACACTAGATTTGCTTTCCATATATACCCATTCCGATCTCAGAACTGCTGGAAGAAATTTCATTTTGAAATAAGTTTTTGTTTTTTTAATATAAATATGAAGTAGCAAACGAGCAAGCAGCCCACCTGATGGTAAGTGGTAACTGCCGCCCATGGACATTTGTAAGCAACTTCACATAGCCGCTGTTCTATATGATGTTGCTTACTATCTGAAGTCGACCACAATCCAGTGTCCAGCATTCTTTTTCATCAGCAACTAAAAGTATGTCAGTGGTAAGTAAATAAAAAGTCAACGAACGCCCAGTGCTAACTATACTTCAGAAGTAAGATTGTTTTTTTATAATATTGAACATGTTATCCACCTGAAGAATACACTGCCACCCACGCACATATTTAGCCAACACATAGAACAGGAGGCATGTAAAACATATGGATGCGTTGCTAGGTTTTCAAAATCAGTCAGCTTTCGCACTTTTTCACAGACACGCAAGATGTGTTTTTGCGCTAGAAATGCATAGGGGTGATAATATTATTTCCCCGATCGAACCTAGTAGATATTAAATGGTGATAGGTACTTCTAATATTTATTAGAAGCATTTATTGTACAATATATTTTTCCGAATTTCAACATTTTCAACAAAACCTAAGAAGCAAACCTAAAATAATCATGAAACCTAGGCTTCCCTGTACACAATGCCGCATACCTAGGTGCCTTCTGTCTCCGTTGGATCAGATTGTATAGTAATCATTATACTTTCAGCCTAAAAATTTCTAAATACCTTTTAGACCTGAAAGTAGAGTCAATTATTGGCTCTAGATCAGACGTTAGAGTCCTAGGGAAGCAATTTTGATATTTCGAAGTTATATGCACCATAGCAGTTAATTAATACTTAATCAATAATTGCAATGAATTACTATTATTTAAACTCTATTATCGCCTTAACGGTAAACGAAAATTTTGGGGAAAAAATTCTTACTTTTTTGAAAAAATACTTACGTGCGTGAATTCTAGCTCTCCACATTTGGCCAGGGTAGTGAACTATGGCCCCCATTCACTCTGAGAGACGACCTGTGGCTAGTATTAGGTAGAGACGATGATGATTCAGATAATCTCACTTGTTTATACATATAATAAAATGAAAGTTAGACAAATCTATACATCGTGTGTATTTGCAAAAATAAATTGAGTGACTCAGTATAATTAATGATAGAGATTTCTATAATTTTAACTGTTTTGTGAATCCATCTGTCTGTAAATATATTATTAATCCAATAACTTAAATTCCTCATGAATTTAACTGAATGGATTTTGGTTTGATGTTATTTGTTTAAAACAAATCATAATAAAACAAAATGATTGAATTTAATTTAATGGATAATATTATATTAAATTACAGTCAGCATCTTGAGGTCTTAAAGAAACGTCTTATCGTAAACCAACTAACTAATCCACTAACCCACGGGCCACAGCTAGTAACATATTATTTAAGATGTTATTTTTCTCAAAAAGACAAATTGATTACTGAGACATGAAATATAATGAACAATATTTTTTGTAAGCATTAGATTGGCATTTATTTATAGTAATAATATAATTGATGCAACGCATGACATCAATAATATTAAACTGACACATCAAGTATTTCCACTTTACGAACCCCACTGAGTCTATAAACACGATATTATGCGAAAGAGGCATATAATTTTACAAACGCGTAATTATTTTACGGTCGGACGAAGTGACATAATAATCACCGGTATGCGCGATAGTGACGAGATGTATCGATAAATCCATGAAAAAATATTAACTGTAGAATATAAGTAAATTCTACAAATGCGTAATTATTTTACGGTTGGACAAAGTGACACAATAATCACAGGAATGCAAGATAGTGATGAAATGAAAGAATTAGAAAAAAATGACATATCACACAACGCCAGTTTATGTGTCATTTTTACCCTCTACACCTCTTCCCCTTCTCCAGGATAGTCGGAGGAACGCAACCGGAGTCCTAAGCGCGTTGCTCTTCTAAGTACAATCCAGCTGAGCGTTGAAGCTCACTATACTACCTGGTGCTTAATACGGTATGCAACCGAAGTTCTCCCCGGAATCGCTAGCTGGACGGTTCAAGCTCCAACTTTCCCACACGCAACCCTGGAAGTTCTATTTAGTCTCCTCTTATTTTTTCTCTTATCTTATAACAGGCAGGGGCAGCGTAGCTCTATCCGTATCCCGGAACGGCACACTGGTTTATAAATACGTATATAAAGATAACTCTTCTCAGCCCTATGACAATACATAGAACCAAAAAATTAGAAACGTGAAACATTTTATGCGACTACCTTAGAAAAAGCGTAATTTTTTGAGCGTTGATGTATGTACATAATTTATGTTATTTGATTGGCACGCTCTACAGCTAAAATAGCTTAACGCATTGTGATACGTGACACATAGTTTAAATCGCCTCAGTTGTCAGTGTAATAAACTACTTTATTTTGCAAATACAAAAAGCAAAGGAGAAAAGACGTTTATTTTATAATCAAATGAAAGTAAGTATCTAATGAAAGTAATTAAATACGCTATTGTGACACTTTTATATTACTATTTTGACATAAACTTCCGAAACGGTCTTAAATAAAAAAATGTAATTTAAAAAATCATTCAAATCATACAACAAATAATTATTTGCTTTTCAATTTAAACAATCAAGGTTTTTACCATAATCGATAATTTAATTTTGGCAATGTGATAAATATATCGATATAAATACCAGTCAATTTACCGATAAGCCATATCACAGTGTGGGATGCGCGGGTCATTGGAAAGTAAGAAGCAAAGGTTATGACATATCTTCATGCCGCAATAACTTACTTATCTGAGCGTTCACAAGCCCTTTGACTGATTAACATAGTTTATTGAAGCAGGAACTTCATTATGTCACGCATGCATCGTCCTGGCTATATTCCCAAGATTTATTAAATGAATTCCTTCTTAATTAGATTATTGTACGGAACGTACGGAAACGGAACGGACGGAAAATACTCGAGGAACTCCTCGGAAACCTATATTTTTTTTTATAAAATTGAAATACCAAACATGCAGTCTTCCTGATGGTAAATGGCTATTGGTATAACCATGGATATCTGTACCCAATATCTATCTGAACACACCCATAGAACAATGTTTCTATCTAAAGGTAATTAAAGCTGCGTTGTTACTTTTGAGTTCTAAGATGTGTAAGTGAACCAGTAAGCTGACCTTTTCGCCGAAGCGTAATAACAAGAAATAGATAAAATGGTGGTACTTCCACGTTTGAACCATATTCATTCTACCGTTGAGCTTTTGTTTAGCAGGAATGAGTTTAAGACGCTTGTCCGGTCACGCATGCACGTCTTACCTGCATGCGTTCCTGAAACTAAATGAAACTGCGGCGAGTTAATTTGTGTGCGGGAATAAATGCGCGTCAAGAAAAGCGCTCTTAACAACTTCTAACAAACTTATCATCCATGTATCAATCCTTTGAAGTCTACTGTTGAACTTAGGCCTCTCCTAATGGGAATTTTAATAATAGTCATTCTGGTATGCATTTACGTGTGTGATGCTAATACACAGGAAGACACTAATCAACTCTTAGATTTTATCCCTTAGTTGCCCTACATTCAAAAACAACTTATACTAGACTTAAATTAATAGCACAAACTATGACTATATAATTTTAAAAAATGGAGCCGGGAAATAGAGGAAAAAATGGGGGGGGAGGATTTTTTTACTATTACAACAAAATGGGTATCAAATGAAAGATAGTAAATAGACCAATCTAAAAGTATATGTATACTTTTACTTGACTATTTTGACAAAAACTCATATAAGCGTTAAATTGAATATAAATCATTATGTACAAAAAATCGTTTTAAGCAGCCGGGTTTCTTGTTTTAATGTTTTTAACAACGTTAGTAGTTCAAAAAGACTTTCCATATTAAAATAGACTCATAATTATTATTGAACAACACACTATATAAAACACTGATCACTAACGCCCGCCGGCTACATCCTCCATATACATATAAAGCTCTCAAAGTTCTTTAAAACCATGACACTAATGCCAGCAGCCGTTTCACCTGTCGACAATAGATTTCTCTTACATAAGAACCTGTAACATCTGCGAAGATCATCTAGATGGTAATCAAGCAACAATAGCAAAATCAAAACCCGTGCCGATATTTTTAGACACGACGATTTAAGGTCGTGAGGTAATATTTTTTGGACTAAAACTTTTTTAATGATGAAGATTTGATATCGGTGAAATACGTTACTATTTCATTTATTACTATATAACTGTCCATATTTTTATATAAAAAATGACACTCAGGCTATACCGGCTTATTTATATACAAGGCGACCATCGTAGTCCTCGGGGGTAGCAACGCATATGTGATCTACTTCACATAGAACCGCAGTTCTATATGAAGTTGCTTACAAATGTTCATGGGCGGCAGTGACCACTTGCCACTAGGTGGAATGCATGCGCGTTTGCTACTTTATTCTTATAAAAAAAAACTAGCAGCTTGTTCTCGCCATTTCATACGATCTGTACATATAAGTACGAAAGTTTCACGTTTAAGTTCGAAGTAAAATACTTAGAATAGGTAATAATATATGTTTGTCTGTCTGTTTAAAATCACATTAAACCAAAACTACTGAAAAGTAACAAAGATTTTTGTTTCAATACAATCCATTTTGTCTATAAAACTTCTTGCAGGTTTAAGTTATGTAACTTCTTTAAATCGCGTGTGAAACCGCGGGGCACAATTAGGTTATATTAAATTAAAATATGAATTGGGTATTTGCATGATTTTCCAATCCATTAAATAGTTATGTCTTATTATTTTTTTTTTTAATTTTTGAAAAAAAAAATTTTTTTATTTATAAACATTTAAACTATTTAACAATAAAAAAATTGTTAAAATT
>DWNE01005196.1:0-14255 GCA_018249875.1 Cecropterus toxeus | reverse complement strand
TCGAAAAACGTTCGGTTATATGTATGTCACATTACTTTTTTTTTAAACGCGGGTGAAACCGCGGGTTCAGCTAGTATATAAATAATAATAATCATCAACGACAACCCTTCATTGTCCCACTCGACACGGGCCTTCTCTTATCGAATTTAGGGTTCAGCTCTTTTTCACACATAAGCAGTTTTAATTACTTAGGAAATGTTTTATGCAGATTTTTTGCACTTTAAACAATGATAAATTTATTTTATAATATGATTTCGAAAATAGAGTACAATATAACATTCCATAAATGAGTCTTTTTGGCTTTGTTTTATAAATAAATCATTACCAAACAATCCGAACAGTTTAATTGTAATATATTTTAGTTATCATAGGCACTCAATTTATGCTTATTAAGCCCGTTCGCTTATTCATTCATGATTGCTTAACACAATACGCAATCGAAATGCCACTGAACGTGCAGAATTTAAATTTTGCCCTATTTTGGTCTGTATCTAGGGTTCCCAACCAGTGGCTAGAGAGAAGTTTTAGGACTTTCAAATGAGGTGACCATTTTAGCCCTCGGGAGTAGCAATGCATCTGTGATCGACTTCAGATAGAATTCCATTTCTATACAAAGTTGCTTACAGTAGTCCTTCGGCGGCAATAACCACTTACCATCAGGTGGACTGCTCCTTTACTACTCTTAAAAAATAGTTGGCAACCCTATGTATACCTGTTGGTACGGTTTTGCATTATCTATTCCAGTCTACCTAGCTATGTGTATTTATTTAATGCTGTGACCCGCAATTTCATCCACGTTTAAATAAATATAACATAAACTTAAATTAAAATAACTTGAAAGCGGTAGAACCCTTCGCTACATCTATTTCTGCATCTACTTATATCTGAGGTGACCATCTTAGTACTCGCGAGGACTAAGACATTCACCTCAGATATAAGTGAGCCGGTAAGAACACTCTTCTACCAAAATGCATGAACTGCTTCACGCTATAAATATTTATCTGTGGCAGTGATGAAAAAAAGGAAATCACAGATAAAGATTCCTTTTTTTTATAAATATGAAGTAGCAAACGAGCAAGCAGCCCACCTGATGGTAAGTGGTTACTGCCGCCCATATCTAAGCGACTTCATATAGAACAGGGGTTCTATATGAAGTCGACCACAGATGCGTTGATACTCCCGAGGACTAGATGGTCGCCTCATATAAAAGTGAGCCGGCAACCACACCCTTCCACCTCACGCAAGAACTGCTTCATGCTAGTAATAGGTGTGGCAGTGGTACTTCCCCGGTCGAACTACATTGGTTGTACCACCTAGCGAAACTCCTTACTACGTTACTGCACTAGAGCTGGGCGGAACTTTCTTTTTCTGCAGGTGGTAGAACTTTGTAGTTCGACTACCGCAGTGGTGCATCACTGCAATGTCTATTTTTACTTAAAAATGCAGTTTTCATCGCTGTTGTGTTCTTGTCTGAAAGGTGAGGTTAGGGAGACAATACTTATCCGAGTCGTTCCAACATGGTCCTTAATACGCATTTGAGGCTAACTTCAAGTTAAGGCTAAATTAGTCTTATCTTATCTGGTTGACTACAGACCACCGTGATTGTCGTAATAGAAAAAAATTGTCCCCCCCGCCCTTTTCTCTATTTCCAGGCGCCATTTTTAAAAAATATATAGTCTATGTCACTATACAAACTGAGACCAATCAATGATATGTCATACGTCACAATCTGTCCAGCCGTTTGGGCTGTAGCGCGGGCCAAAGAAATGGACATACATACAAACAAACATACATACATATATACATACGCTCATTACTCAGAATTACTTAGAAATATGTGTTAATAATCCCCTTAATATTAAGGCCCATATCCCGTGTAACACGGAGCCGATTTCATACCGGAGCGCCCTTCTGTCGCCGGCACGCGGCCCGATCGATACCGCAGGGCTTCCCTGCCGTCTCCCGTTGCATATTTGTAGCCCAAATACGGAACTGATATATCCGCTATTGAGGGTAATAACAGCTGTTTTCTTTTATATAAAAATAAAACTTATGACACATGCTTGTTAAATTTAGTACGGCTTATAAATCGGTAACTGAAATAAATAAGTACCTACTGTTATAAACTTAAGTATAAAGTTAGTAACTATTTTATAAAAACCTAATGAAGATTTGGTGTTATGACGACCGGTGGAGTGGTGACCACAGTGGTCTGACACGCAGTGAGTTTCAGTTTCGATGTCGTGCCATAAAGAAATGTAAAGGATTTAGATTTCTGTTTTGGGTCCGGGTGTTTATGTGCCCTTGTGCGAGTTTATGGCACCAACTACACAGAAGTGTAGGAAATGCGGAAATGCTAGGGGGCGTATGAATGTAGAATGTATATTTTGTAAATAAAAAAATCGTCCGAATTATGTAAAAAATTAAAATGCATTAGAAGATTCGCCATCTAATTAACTCTGCATAAAAGAGAGATAAAGTCGATGAACTAAAAAAAATGACAAAATTGACAAAACTATTGACTAAGTTACAAAACTATTTCAGTTAAACCTTGTACGGACAGTAACTAAATTATCGTCTAAATACAGCCTAGTTGGAACTGGACGCAAGTCAGTGAGGGATGATGGAAAACCACATACCATCGATCGATGCCTCGAGTAACCTGCGGCGTCGGAAGGGCGCTTCCGTAAACATACATGTTATATGTGTGTGAGTAAGAGCAGTGGAGCAAAAGCTGACTGATATCTGAGTGATATATTCAGAATCTAGCGGGCTAAAATCTCCGGCTAGATTGATTCGGAATAAAATTACATATGTACGTGAATTATTTGTGTTTCAAGACTTTTTAATAAGAATGAAGTAGCAAACGAATATGCAGTCCACCACAAGTCTGATGGTAAGTGATTACTGCCGCCCATGGACATTTGTAAGCAACTTCATATAGAACAGGGGTTCTATATGAAGTCTATCACAGATGCGTTGCTACTTCCCCGGTCGAACTACATTGGTTCTACCACCAGTTATCACCGCTAAGTCTGTTTATGCTTAACTAGTCGCCTGTTGCTGTGTCAGAAATAAGTATGAATATTAGGTGTTAATATTTTATTTGGAGTCGACATTCGACCCCAAATTAAGCGAAATAAAAACAAAAATTTGATATGCACCGAAGTGTAACATTTAGATCTTAAATAGTTTAGGCTTTAATTATGCTTGATAACAGTAATGTTAACGCTACTGTATTCTGGTTTGAAGAATGTGGTATCCGAGTCGTTCCAACTTACTCCTCGGAAATAGCGATACATTGGTAGTAATATTAATTGGGATTGATTAGATGTCCATGAGTGGTTGTGAACTTACCATCAGGTGATTATAAAGTTTAGTGCTTTGTAGGTTGTAGTATCGCGTAATGACGAACAAAGCTTTAGGTTAAGTAAATGTTTTATTTTTTATAATAATTACAAACTTAGATATTCAATCATTCTCACTCTTATCTGAGGTTTCCTTTTGATGTGTCGCTACCCTTTTATTAATACGTTGTAATACCTTGAATATATTTATTCAAGACATAAATGTCTCTCTTACTACATCCTGCAAAACTAGAACACGACAACGCTTAACACTGCAATATTAGACATAATGGCCAACCCGTCGCCACGGGAAGCCTCGCCACGCCAACATCAGATTTACCTGCGCCTATAGATGTTTAACATCAATAGGTGTAACGCTGGTGCCAATGAAACACTTAGCATTCTACCTTTCAAATATTCAAATATTTTTTTTTATAAGAATGAAGTAGCAAACGAGCTTGCAGTCCTCCTGATGGTAAGCGGATACTGCCACCCATGGACATCTGGAAGCAACTTCATATAGAACAGAGGTTCTATGTGAAGTTGCGATCATAGATGCGTTGCTACTCCGGAGGATTAAGACGGTCGCATCATTTATAAGTAAGCCGACAACCACACCCACCGAAACGCAAGAACTGCTTCACGCTAGAAATAGGTGTAGCGGTGGTACTTCCCCGGTCGAACTACATTGGTTCTACCACCTGGCAAAAGCAATATTCCGCAGTAAGTATATGATGACTGAAATTCCATCAACCGTTCCACCACATTCATCCATTCCGCGGATCGCGTGCACGTCACATAAGCTATGCATGCCTGCCTCGGTTCTTACGTAAAGCACTACACGCATCCTTACATAACACGAGGTCACCGTATCGACGCAACGCCTTCAGTGCATGTGCAACGTTTCAAGAAACGTCTTGTGAAAATATGCCACGTTTTAAGGATTCTTAGGTTCGTAAGAGTGGATTGGTTTATAAGATAATTCAGTACCATACCAGTAGGTATGAAGTACAACTGATGGTAAGATCTATGCCAATGGACATTCAAAACCACTTTATATACAACAAAGGTTAAAAACTTAAACCTTACTACTCCCGAGGATTAAGATATTTCCTTCAGATGAATGTAAGCAATTAAGCCTTTCCACGGAGCTGCTAAGCAAAGAACTGCTTCACGCTAGAAATAGGTGTAGCGACGGTAACATTCGAACTATAGTCGTTGTTTTATTGAAGGAATCTATCAATCTACAAGTAAATAGTATTAAAGAAGTTTTATACATAATTTCAGAATAACTAACCGTCTATTCTAAGGTTCATATTTGTTTGAGTCATAGACAATAATATTTCTGTCCATTTTAAAAACTAATAGACATAGACAGACTTAAATACTGTGAAATAACGGACTTTTACGGACGTTGTATGTGCCTTGAACATGAAAACCTAGATCCAGAACAAAAATTTAAATTTATCATTCAGTATCTCTCTGGTCGGGGAACTAATCTGGAACCCACTGCATGACAGCGTACAACAACTACTCTGCCACGCGAATCTTATGGAAAAAATGAATTGAGTAAAGCAGTTATGAGAGACGTGATGAAAACATAAGTGAAATATTATTTAACAAATGCATAATAATAAATTTTATTGAATCATAAAATGTTATAAAAGACCACTGCGGACATTTTTCATTTTAATTATATTAATCGTCCGTTATCTAAGTTCTTACGTAAGTTAAAAGAACATACACGTAAATTCGAGAACAAAGATGTAACCGTAACAATAGCGTTTCATAATTATTATAATTCAACTATTTATGTAGATGACGCAAATACAAAACCAACGGTAATATTTGAAACAGTCAGACACGAATGTTATAAGGATAATACAATAATATAACAGTGAATCAAACAGAAACTAGTAACATCGCTAAATATAGTAAAGAAAAAAACTCGGCTGCGTAAAGCGACTTTTTTGTTCATAATGATATATCTAATTTAACGTTTTTTTTTAGTTTTCGTGGAAATAGTCAAGTATTATAACTTATATATTTTTAGGATGGTCTATTTACAAGCTTTGTTTGATACCCATGCTGCCGCAATAATAAAAAAGTTTTCGCTCCCCCTTTTTCCCCCTATTTGCAGGCGACATTAAAAAAAAACGAATGTTTTTTGCCTTTTCAAATGTTATTTTTTATGACTTGGGATTTCTTAAACTTTGATCTTAAATTTTACGGATTCTACTCATTCGTTTGTAATTATGTAGTTGGCGGTGTTTTGAACCCACATTTTTCTGATCTGAGTTTAATCATGCAATATCTTCGGCGACATCAAACTCAAAAATAAGCGCAAACGGTTTGTCGTCGGACGTTGTGAGCTTATTAACGCTGGCGCATAAAATAAAAGATGATGATTTCGTATTCAGATTGCGTTCAGTCTTTACTGACAACTTATTGGATTTTTATGACAATCTAGAAAAAAAAGGTCCTTGAACCGAGTTCAAAGGAACGCTTATTTCTAGCTATACAATAATCTTGGAAAATACTTAATTTTGTTTTAGCTGTTTCCAAGTATGTTGTGAAGCCGATTAGTGTTGTTAGAGCTGAATACGCAATAGTTTAGGGAAAATTCATCTGTTATTTCAACTATAAACATGTTTTTATTAAAACTAAATTGGGTTCGCTATGTTTCAAGAATAGAAAAGAAATCACTTTAAAGCTGTGCGAATTCTTCGGTATTTCAAATGTTCGGAGAAGTCATTGTAGACTACTTTTGAACTACTATTGAAGTACAAGTAACTTACATTTCTGTAAGCAACTTTGAACGTCATAGTTTCCTGTTAACGTGATGTGTAATTTTCGTTTCTTAGCGTTTTCATATCATACAATAACGTAACGACTCATCCGAGATTCTTCTTTGTATTCATATTATAATGCAATTGTATGTTCGAGTAATTCTTGTAATGCGTAATGCACGCTTTAAGGTTTAATTGAAGAGTCTAAGTAATATTTTTTCTGTACAGAAAAATACTCGTGCTTAAAATACAGAAATATTATCGATACACATTCAAACTAGTTGTGAACGGTTCGGTAATTCTGTTTAAACAAGTCCACGGTACAAACTTCTTACCTATCTTGCTAGAGTGGTGGAGTTTTAAAACTGCACAGACGATAGTTACAGGCAGTTGGTAGACTTGTTACCGAGGAGTTTGTTTACTTCGACAAGTCGGAAGCCTTTATGGCTTGTCTACAATAAGTCGTTTTACGGTTCCCCGGAAGGCTCTTTGCGAAGTTAGATACATATTTGTCGGTGACTTGGTGTAAGCGTGACATTTCCCGTTGCTGGAAAAGCTTGACCTGAGATTTAGATGGGTGTAGGTGTAGGTCATCACTATCTTTTCAATTTTTTTTATGTGATATCAAAGTAGCTATGTGAGCGGTCATTGTCCCATGGACATTTGCCGATTGTGGCAGAACATACTGGGATTATACTACACTATTACATCTCTATCTTGTACCATGTTCTAACGAAATGAGAATTTGATTTGATTTGTAACGAACCTTAGGTAAAATTAGTCGAACCTGATAGAGACCACAGATGTGTTGTTACCCCCGAGGACTAAGTCTCTAACGTCTCGTAGGTAATACGTAGGAAATACTCTTAGACTAAAATGTTCCCACATGATACGGAGTATGAACATTTTTTAAAATTCTTGAATTAAAGAGGTTTTGATTCGATTTCAAACATACTTACAATTAGACAAACTGAAATTCTAAATATTATAGATATTCCTATAATTCCATCCATCCGATAACTTTATAAGTTCTTCTGGTGGCATTGGCTTCCCCTAATTGGGACCACTCCAAGTGATCCCTGTGCTTTTTGAATTCTGCAATTTCCAGTAGCCTTCTTCAGTTCATCGGGCTATCATTCTATTCTTACTTATTTTGAATCCTCCGAATATTTTTTGCATGCATATGTCATGTGCACACACGGGCAACTTTAATACAGGTAAAATGTATGGATGCGATACTAATCACGATGTATCTTTCTAAAAATCTTTTACACACATGATACCTACAGTCATCACTATCATGTAGCTACGTTCCGGTACAATTTCTTTAATGGAACCCCGTTAATCGCTGCATCTGAATAGTTCTGTAAACTGTCGAGATTTGTCCCAGTTTTAGTTTCCATTTCACTTGAACCCGTCATGTGTGTCTATAACGAAGGGGTACGGTTCAAAATCGATGGTGCCCGCGTCGTACTGAAACGTAACTATAAAACGAATGTTTTGAATCGACGGAACGAACCGTAGACATCCCAAACAGAGGAAGTGGGTTAACTAAATACAATAATCAACACTGCCAAAGGAAATGTGTTTACCAAATAAAACTGAATACATTACTTGTACGAATTGTTTTAGGCGTACTCGTTTCGTATTAAGGAAACTCATTAACGCATTTTCGTGATTACCTTGCGTTGTTTATTTTCCTTGTACGATAGTGTAGAGGTTAATTAAATTCCAATCTTTCTACGTGTGATTTATCCCAAGTTCGAATCCAAGAACTCTTAAATTTTGTCTTAATAAGTTAACTTAGTAAAACTCGATTCCTGCCTGTGAGATAACATGTACTTTAAACGCATGAATCTTAATTCACCTTATTTTTACAAAATTCATCCCTTAAATGTAAAAACAGGGGATAAAAGCTTGTTTATGGGAGGTAGTGGTACCATCGCCACACCTTTCTTTAGCTTGAAGTAGTTCTTGCCTTCCGGTGAAAGGATGTGGTTGCCATCTCGATGTCTCATTTTCATTTGAGATGACCATTCTAATCCTCAATAAGAGCAATGCATCTGTGATCTCCCTTTCGCGGCTGTTGCAGCACAGTATTATCATATTTGTTTGCCTCCGGTTAACGTATTATTTTATTTTTATTTTTTTATTGTTTTAATATTGTACTCATGTCTTAGTCAATTTTGCGTTTGCATACATATGTTTAGTTTTTCTCTTTGCCACTTCAAATGTAAATCTTTCTGCAATATTAGTCAACAAATAAATTCTTTCTGATTCTGATTCTGGTTGGTACACATGTCCATGGGCGGCAGTGGCCAGTATTAGATAGACTGCATGCTCGTTAGTTACTTCAATCGTGTTAAAACAAACAAAGTATTCGAATTTGATTTAGTCTTCTTAAATGAGACAAGCTATTTATTTGGAAAGACCTTAGGCTATTATATCCTATAACTACAATATAGGAGTTCAAGAAACGGCGATGTTGACTTTAACGAATGTTCGCAAAAGTTTTCCAAGCTGTTTCTCCGCAGGGATATCTTGTAAGTGCTTTTTTCTTACTTTCCAATTTCTCTTCTGTCTATCCGTAGCAACTTTTTCCTCAAGTTCAAAATGATTGAGTTATTCATCTTAATTTTAGATTCTAAGATAATAATATGCAAATGCTGTTTACGTAGTTTTAACTAGATTTAAATGAATTCGTTAACTACGAAGTTTAAGTTACGCTTCAACTTGACGCGTCTGGTACGCATTGGGTTCCAAAGAGTTTCATCCCCTACTAAGCAGACATTTGAAAGATGAATTTTAATATTTTAAAAGCTTTTATTTTGTTCTTTGTGTTTTATATAGTCTTTATGTTTCCATGGAATTCACTTTCTCATAGTGGGATTCCCTGTATGGGTTTTGGTACTCAAACGGGGAATCCCAGTTTGGAATTATAATCACATGTTTATTGATTATTATTTTAACACATCAAAACACAGATTTTTTTTAATTTCATATTTTTTTAAAACAGTTTAATAACTAGTAACATCGTTAAAAACAAACCGTCATGCTATTTGGGTTGTAGCGCGTGCAAAAGAAATGAATCAGAACACATTTATTCGCTGACAAACTTTGTAGACACATACGCATTTGAAGTGGCAAAGAGAAAAAATATTACATATATAGACGCAAAATTAACTAAGACATGAGTACAATATTAAAACAATAAAACAAAATCATAAAAATAATACGTTAACCGGAGACAAACAATTATGATAATTATGTGCGGCAAACTCAGCTAAAGCTTCGAATAGGTGTTGCTAGAACTTGGTAGAACCAATGTAGTTCGACGGGGAAATTACCACCGCCACACCTATTTCTAGCGTGAAGCAGTTCTTGCGTTTCGGTGGAAGGGTGTGGTTGCCGGCTCACTTTTCTATGAGACGACCATCTCAGTCCTCGGGAGTAGCAACGCATCTGTGAGAGACTTCATATAGAACCCCTGTTCTATATGAAGTCTATCACAGATCCCATCATACATACATACGCTCGAAAAACATTACCGTCCCTCTGACGCAGTCGGGTAAAGAGAAAACAAAACTACATAGTGTAGGTGTAGATAGCTTAGTGACCCACACAACCCATAAAACACATCTGCTAATGAGCACTTTGTTGGGGTGGGGGTGGCAAGGTAATACAAACGTTCACAAACACCAGTGGACACCGGAAAAGCGTCATGCGGGCGCATTGTTCCCACATTCCGTGTCCTTTGTTAGTTAACACCGAAACAAACAAAAAGTATAGAATCCAAGTCTAAACACGACGTGGATCTCGTTTAGTTTACTATGGCTAGCTTTTGGATCTATATTTAGATCAGCTCTATATTTTTTTTTATAACCATGAAGTAGCAAATAAGCATGCAGTCCACTCGATGTTAAACGTTAAGTTAGTTAAACTTCATATAGAACAGGGGTTCTGAAGTCGATCACAGATACGTTGCTACTCCCGAGGACTGAGATGGTCGCTTATAATAAGTGAGCCAACAACCATACCGTTCCAATGAAACGCAAGACCTGCTTCCCGAAAGAAATAAGTGTGGCGATACTTCTTATTAATATAATAAATGTTTGTGAGGACGGATGAATGAATGATGGATGTTTGTTTCTCTTAAGGCAAAAGTCCTGATCTGATTATGATGAAATTTTTTAGGATTTAATTTTAGGATTAATACATGGAATGCTCTTTACTCTGATAAATCGTTTCAAACGGGCGGGGCCACGGGAAAAAGCTATAGTAGTACTATATTGTTTCTTACTCAAATATCCCTCTCGGTTTAGTCAGTTGGGTGGAAGTAATTGAAATGAATATGCAAGATATAATCAAACGTTTCAACTCAATAAAAAACTTAAAAATAGGAACAGAAAAAAAGTACGGAAATTCTCGTATATGAATTATGAAACTACTGAATTTGACTTTGGCCAGCCTTTAAGCGAGTTAAGATAGGCTTGAGAAACTTGACACGATTTTTTAAGATTTTTTCCAAAACAGCAAGCTTGAATTTGAAGACTTTCTCAGGCAATAATTTTTTTAAGTATTCTTAATTTATATTTCTTTGTTCGTGTATTATACATTGATACAAACTACTTTGAATATTCATGCATCGACATAAATGTTCTTCCGATGTTCAAATATGGTGTTGTTATCTTTTCCGTAAAAAAATGTATACTAAAGACGGATAGAGAAAGATTGGGATAGGATAATTTCATTGAAGGTAGCTACTAAACATCTAGTGTCCTATAAGCTTCTTTGCTTAGTTTAAGTGTATACAATTTACAATACAAACCCATAAAATTCGGGTAACACATCGATTTGTTGCCTAATCTCCAATCTACAGCCATAACGGCGAAGGGTGATTTATACGTACTCGCGAAACGGCTTGCAGATATCGGCCTCCGGAACGAGGTTGCGTAACAAACTGGCCATATGTCTCATCCTGTACACACGACCCTTTGCGTCTGATCCCGCGGAAGATAAACAAGATTAAGTGCTTAAACACCTAAAGGCTTCGACGTAACGTTTTTAGCTCCTACGTTGTCGCTGTCGTAATGGTTTTTATCTTTTGCTTTTTAGAGGTATGTCGAAAAACAGAGAGAGCTCACTGGTATGAATTTCAGCCTGTCCTAAAAATCAAGAAGTTAAATCCCAGACTTCAGATTTATTGATGTTGTGTATTAGAAATAATAAATGTGAATTATCACAAGTATAATTGAAGTAATTCTAGATGTTATCTTGGCAAAATTTAAAAGATCTCTATAAAAAAAATAAAGTGATTAATCCGCACTTAATTACACGTGGAGAAGGAAGGCTAGACTACTGGAAGATGGCTGAATAGGCCACAGATGAGTGTACTTGATGAGCAGATAGTATATATTAACAGTAAACAGCACAATGATTGCGCAACAGAACATTCAGTGTAATTACTCTAAGAAGCATTGTAACGATAATTGCCACACATTAAGGAGGATGTAATGGTTAACTGACCCTTTATTTTGCACCGAATCACCCCAATCACAAAAGGACGGGGAAGATGGAATGTGCAAGCAATTTCTTTAATCGTTACCAATTTCTAGTTTTCATTTAAATGTATGCTTTCGACATTTATAGCCATAGGATTATCTGGTCTAAATGGCATTGATACTCAGTTACAACTGTACAAACACATAACTCTAATACAAAATTGGAAAGCGGTAGAACCCTTCGAAGTTCGACTCTCTTACCCCCATTGCAAGCAACTACTTCTGCTTTATAGTAATAACCTTAATCGTTGCCGTGTTTTGAATTGATGGGCCTCAGTGCCTCGTCTAAATCACCATCGTTTACTAATAAACGATGATGATTTACAAGGCATTACTTTAATTTTCCAGGGAATAACGTATCTGAGGCCAACGTCGAGTCACTAGATGAAATGCATGCTCATTTCCTACTAATACTAAAGAATCCTGTACTTTCAATTTGGTATAAACTATGTTATCGTTGCCTACGCGTCACCAACGTCTTTTAACGTTAGCTTTGTGAGTTATTTCGTATTCTCTTCACTTAGTCGTCGACATCCACCGAATCCACTACGAGCAATTGAAATTTGCATGACGATAAAGAAGGGTGTTTTGTTCATCCAGCCGTGATCCCCGATACGGCAGACGACAACAAAAAGGCATTGTCTGAAGCGACGTAGGTGGCACTATTATCAGTTGTTGCTGATGCTGACGAATGCTGATAATGCGAAAGTCTTGCTTTAGTATAAAACATTTTTCTTACTTGAATAGTGTTCAAAGCGCAATTGACGTTTCTAATCTCTGGAGATGTACAAAAGGATGATGTCTTCTTAGGTAGTATACAGGAGTAGGTATACAGATTTTATATTCACATTTTCTTTACATTGTCCTGCCTATAAGTACGTTTACGATTTTCGAATTTATATTTGAATTCTAGGTAGTTTACCTAAAAAGTCTTTAATATATACTCGTATATAGAATATCTTTAATTCGTTACAGCCATTTTTAAACTTGAACACACAGAATACGATCGGATAAAAAATTAAGGTTTTTTTCTTTCAACTGTATGTATATTTCAGCTTAGTACGTGACAGTTATTTTAAACCATACACGGACACTGCTTCATTTATTTGCATATACAATAAAAATTATTCAAACGGGTGTTCGGTAACTTATCGGGCATTCGGCATCTCTAAAGGTATCCCGGAGTACCGTGTCCGAGCGGTCAGCGGATATTGCGCAAATGGAGAGGGTTAAATGAAAACATTCGGGATATTTTCGTCTTGGGGGAATGGAGATTTAGGACGGGATACGGATCGCCCCGTATGTTTGTAAGGGATAGAATTTGCGATGAGTTTCAAATGGTTGTAGACTTTGTAATTTGACTCGTGTTTTCGTGATCTTGGTATATTACATGAATTTAGTTAGCGTAAACGTGATAGTTAATGCTAATAAGGGTGTTAATAATGTGGTTAATAATATGGAAATAAGGGTAAGGTTATTTTTTTTTATATGAAAGTAGTAAACGAGCATCCACCACCTGATAGTAAGTGGTCACTGCCGCCAACGGACATCTGTAATGAACCCCTGACCTTACCTAGGTCAGCCACAGATGCGTTGCCACCCCTGAGGATTATGTTAGAACGCCTCGGATATGTATGTCTCTTTTACCGCACCATTCAGAAAATAACACATCAGCGCTCTACACTGCTGTAAATACGCAGACATAGGTGCGACGGTAGTGCTCTAGGAGTTGAACCACGAATAGTTCTACCACTTTCTATATAAAAATGATAGTACTAAAATATATCAGTTCTAACGACTTATAAAATCTGCCTACACGACTATCACTCGAATTAACGGACTTCATAACCGATGTACGCATCAACAAGGTTCCCATAGCAACCGTATCCGCCGGAAAGCGTAATACCTACTCAGTATAATCAGACGTGTATTTAGTTTTAATAAGGCTTATTATAATATCAGTATCAAACACTTGTACCTCTACGTTTCCTGCATAATCAGTGATGCCTGTTGTTTTAGTCTTCCTATTTCATGTGTTTACTCGCTTCGCTGGTTTCACGGTCGCTATTCGTAATACAGCTGGACGTAACGTCGATCATATTATACGGTAAGAATTACGTTTTCATCTAATATGCATAACGAACGATCGAGTTGATTAAATTGTTCTTGTTATTCAGGTTGAATTTGAAATTTGTTATGATTAGGAAAGTTTGTCTAAAACATCTCAATGGTAAGTAAAGTCTACCAACTCGTATTTGGCCAGCACGGTGGCCTTGGCCTAAACACTCTCATTCTCAAAGAAGACTAGTGCCAGTAGTGAAAATGAAATGCCTTTATTTTGTATAGGCTTATGAGGACACTTACAGATTGTCATATTCAGTATTTTTTCTTACAATTCCACCGGATCGGAAGATGACCTCAACTGAGAAGATCCGGCAAGAAACTCGGCGGGTTTGTCTTTTTCTTTGTAATACTTTGTACTTTTTTAACCATCTTGTTTATTACATGGGCAATAAAAAGCTAGCTCCAGTATGTTGCCTTACATTTGACTAAACATG
>DWNE01005195.1:0-14255 GCA_018249875.1 Cecropterus toxeus | reverse complement strand
GGTACATTTTATTTATTCGCATAATGATTCAAATTGATGCAGTGGTGTAGCGTGCCTTGGCGGGGCCCCGTATAAAAAAATGTCTGGAGGCCCTTAGGAAGACTAAAGAATAAAAATTATTAAATTAAAAGTAATATTAATTCCTCACAATTATATATCTGTAAAAATTTGGAAAGTTTGTATTTTGCTTACACACGTTGTGGGCCGCCGTAGCGGGGGTGGGGGAGGGGGGCGTATAATTTATACGGCAGCTACGCCCCTTAAATTATGGTTAGTTATGATTGTAGATTGCTTTGATATAGGGGTCTTCGACGATTCGCGCTTTGCAATGGTCCGAATTTGAAATTACTAAGTTATGGTTTATACCTATAATAGTGAGAAAGTAAATGTAATAAATCATATCAGACAAAATATATACATACGTATAATAAAAATGGAAATTTCGCATGTCTGTGCGTCGCATGTGTTTGCAAAAAATAGGTATAGTTCGGAGTAAGAGCATGCTTTTTATTTTTCAAACGAGCATGCAGTCCACCTGATGGTTAGTGGTCACTGCCACCCATGAACATCTGTAAGCAATTTGATATAGAAGAGAGGTTTTATCTGAAGTCGATCACAGATGCGTTGCGACTCCCGTGGGCTAAGATGGTCGCCTCATATAAGTGAGCCGAAAACCATACCTTTCCACTGAAACGCAAGAACTGCTGCTACTACTGCTGCTTCACGCTAGAAATAGGTGTGGAGGTGATACTTCCCCGGTCGAACTACATTAGTTCTACCACCTGGTAATGGGGTTCATTGTTATTTATTACGTATAAGTTATTCCCGCGATTACGCCTGCTTCGGTCACGTCTACCATGGTAATGGTCCTATGTGTTAATCCAGATCGTAAACAACCTGTGTGCCAAATTTCAGCGAAATTCGACCAAAAGTTTATACGTGAAAGAGTAACAAACACACATACATCCAAAGTTCCGCATTTATAATATTAGTAAGATTTCTGTTATACAAGATTTTTTTTTATAATTTTTGTTGTTGTTTGTGAGTATGAAATTGTATTAAGCCACAACTGAACTAAATTTTAAGGATTTATAATATATTTATGGGATTGATAATATCTTGAGGTGATATTTAGCCTTCATTTCATTAAAATCTATCTGCTCTATTAAATGTTGGTACAGTTTAAAGTTGTGTTATATATTTTTTCAAACGCGGGTGACACCACGAGGCACAACTATGTAGTAAGGAATCATTTATGATAGCGGCTAGACTAGTGATTAGGATCCGCAATTATATCTAAGATCTAAGTATTACATTAGTAACGGTTTTATCTAGCTGTTTTGTTCTCGTAGACCAATCGTTAGGTCTATTCACACGGAGAAAATGGCAAGCTGTGGTTACGTGTGAATAGTATGTTGTTTCTTGTAGTAGTGGTTACTTTATTGTATTAATTTAATGGGTGAAACTCGGTCTCACAGTCGACGATTCGGGGCTCGAGAACCGGGCCACAGTTTGTTCTAAAATTATGTGCGTATTAAAAAACCATTATTAATGTGTTTCGGTAAAAGTGAGAAAACGTACACACCACAAAGTTTTTTTAAGTAGCAAGCGAGCGTACAGTCCACATGATAGTAAGTGGTTACTGCTGCCCATGGACATCTAACAGCAACTTCATATAGATCAGGGGTTCTATTTGAAGTCGAGGATTAAGATGGTCGTCTCATATATAAGTGAGCCGGCAACCACATCCTTCCAACGAAATGCAAGAACTGCTTCACGTTAGAAATAGATGTGGCGTTGGTACCTCCCCGGTTAACTACACTGGTTCTACCACCTTGACGGTTTAAAGACGATAGTGGTTTATAACAAAATTACTACCAACATAATTTTACAATACACTTAATACTGATATATAACTTACTACTAAATTAATTGTGTTATTTATAACGAATGTTATACTATAATATGTTTTGGCGAAAGAGCGGTCGACCTCCCGTTCTCGCTTGTAGTCGCGTTGTGGTTCCGATGTGGTCAGAATTGTAAATACAATGTTGATATTACAAAAATTACTTGGTTATCCTTACAGTTAAATGGCGAAATACTATATTCGTCGTCAAAACGTGTGAATGTAAGAATGTATTTCCATACATTCAAATTTAATACAAAATTGCACTGCATTGCGTTGTGTTTGTGGTTACGTGTAAATTTACAGTTGAGTTGTATATATATACGATTACGTACGGTTAAATAGTTATTGGATGAATATGGAATCAATAATCTTGACTAGAGAAAATGTTTTCTCCAGGCAAGGCATCGACCTTTTCTAGTCAGGGTCAGAGCGCTGAATTCGTCTTCGGAGACTACCGTAAATCCCAGTATATTCAGTACATCGTACCATGTACCTTACATTTCACTGCGACATAAAATTATTGATATTGGTAAAGATGTAACGATCAGATTAATGTTGAGATTTTAATAAAAAAAAATATGATTCCGTTATTTTAATTATTACAATTAATTTGAAAAATCAAAATACAGTTGTATATTTTCACTTCTGTTTTATGATTTACCTATTTATTTAACTGTTTTAACTGTCGCTATAATGAATTCTGAAAAAGAATTTTTGAACGATTTTTCCACACGTACTTATGCTCCTATGCACCTTAGTATGGTGTCGGTCATAAGTGTACAATGTGTGGAACGAAACCAACGACAAAGAAAGCGCAAACACCCAGCCCCATAACAAATGGAAACCTATCATTTAGATATCAACGTGACCTAAACCATGGAAATTCCATGTAAATCCGTCACATGGTAAACCGCAGAACGCGGTCACTTCATTGCCACGGTGTTGAAAGAAAGCGAGTGAGAAAGTTAGCGATGATTTGCGTCAAGTAGTTCAGCTCGCATCTCGTTGGGCGTTGTCGATCTGCGAATTGCTGCGTAATGTAGAGACACCATGGGTGGAGGTGTGCTTAGGACATAGGATGTACCTTTACAATTTATGTTGGTTTATCGCATGGGTGTTTATAGGAGAGGGGGGGGGGGGATATCTGTCCAGATCCTTTAATAGGCGAGAGACGAATAATTGATTTTTTTCGTATTTTATTTCCTCACTTTTTGGAGTTATTCCGCTTTCTCGCTCTTATGCTACCCGGAATAATTAGACTAAGTAGAGAAAGTACTTCCCTTAAAAAACTTATACATATTTACGCATGCTTCATTGTTGAGTTGATGATTATTGGCTGTGGCACTTTTTATTCCATACATTGGGCGTGGACTTTTACTTTTAAGTGGGGAGGGTTAAGGGCGGTGTGGGTTATGGATTTTTTTCATAATATTGAATTATATGAAATTCAAGTCTAATCATACCTTTCTACTTTTCTACCGAAACGTAAGAACTGCTGAAGTACGCGTGGCGGTGATATGGCCTTGGTTGAACCATAGTCCTTATACCACTTTCATTACGCGTCGAATGTTGAAATCATGCATAAAGCCCCCGAGAAAATCCAGCTGCTCTATCCATCTGTATTTATTGAGTTACTGAAACATGTTTTTCCACATGGCTTATTTTACAGCTTTCTAAATTTACTTAGAGGCTAAATAATAATAACGTATAATATAAACAAATAAACGTCGGGTTCTGTCTGTATGCGTTAAACAACAAAGTACAGATAACATAAATATTAGTAAGATTTCATTTAGAAAGTTTACTTGTTGTATCTATTATTCTCTCTGATGTGCAATTTTGTACATATTTACTTAATATATTATTATATATATGATAGATATATGCAATCCTTAGATTATATGCAATCTATCTATGTAATGTAAAAAAGGAATTTAATTAAATCCAAAAGGTTTAAAAAATATATATTATGTTCAGGAATGTCCTAGTAGGGCGCAAATGTATGGTATCACCACACGTGCTCCATTATTTCGTTGGACATTGTTCTATTGTCAGCCGGAACAGTATTTGGGAGTCACGTATCTGCCCATTATCAGCATAGAATGTTTGTTTGTATGTCCTCAAAAAAGATGAAGAGGAAAACGATTCACATACTAAAGCTGTTGTATGTTTGGTTTATACTAGACGTGCCCCGCGGTGTCGTCCGTTGTAATATTGTAATAATTAAATTGTAATATTTTTGAAAGAATAGATGAATTTTAATGAGACAAATACTTAGTGTTAAACAGACATAGCGTTTTTATTTTATGTGTGGATTTAGAGTTCCATATAGAAAAGAGCTTTATTCATAATTTTTGTGTGTTTATTCATCGGTCTGACATAGATAGAGGATTGTAGATTTTTAGTCTTAATACATTAAAATTTACACAATGATTTTAAAAAGTGGAAAACATTAGGGAGGTACATACAAAAATCATTTTTAGAGGTTTTTATTTTGTTGTACAAGCGTCCAACTTAGTGACATTATTCTGCAGACTTCAAGATAAAAGGAGGATTAGAAATCGGTCAAGCCTGAGTCGAAAATAAAAGCTTAACTTTTAAAGTTTTATTTGCTTTACTGTGGAAGGGAGAGGTTTATTATAACAATTTTAAAGCTAATTAGCGTAATTAACAGTCTGCTATTTGTAGAATTGTTCGTTATATATCTATTTCCGCCTGTAAATGTATGACATCAATAATTAAAGTATAAATATTGACCAAACAAAATATGTATTTGCCCCTAAATATATTTTAAGATATTCGCTGCAAAATTAACATACATACACAAATACTTCGAATTTATCATATAAATATACACATAGTAAACATGTGTGTTCTTCCGCATGTCAGTTTAAGTAAACTTTAATAATTAGGTACGAGAAAACATACATAATTAACTAAAGTGGCCATGTATGGATCGCACACTGAGTGTTCTGTACGACCAACTCTTCATTTATCATATTTTTTTTAGGTTCCGTATCCACAGGACAAAATCGAAATCCGATTATTGAGCTACCGCTATCTGTCCGTCTGTCACGGGGTTCCATCCCATTATAGACAGACAGTTGAAATTTTTACCAAGTGTGTATTACTAATATCCTAGCTAATAATTTTGTGTATTATCAGTCTCATTTAACGTGGTTATAGCCGCCCATGAACATTTATAACTAACTCCGTATGAATCAGGAATTCAAGGAATTCAGGAATGATTGGAAGTCACAAGTATATTCATATATCTGCAGACCGATGAAATGCTTAGACAATAATGTATCTGAAACGCTACTTTTCAAACTAACACAACAGCGCTATACTTTTATTACACATATGGTGATCTAATCTATGTCTCAAAGTCACAACTATATTGCCGATATTACGGATGGAATGCTTAGTCAATAATTTATCTGAAATGCTACCTTTTAAACTAACACAACAGCGCTATACTGCTATATGGCGATCTATCTGTCTATTACTAACATTTCTTCTTCATTCTAGCAAACTTCGCTTCTCTATACTGTCGCTAATGCGGCTGGTGGTGGTGGCGGCTGGTTTCCACCGTGTCCGCGTGCTAGGCCGCCACCACGTGCCAGCCAGCCGCCGGGAAGCACCCGTGGTGGTGATCGCGCCACACTCTTCCTTCTTCGACGCGATCGCCATCGTCTGCCTCGGCGCCCCCAGCGTGGTCGCTAAGGCTGATACCGCCCGACTCCCTTTTATTGGACGTAGGTGGTGGCATGCATCAAAGTAGATTGTTTTTGGTTTGCGTTATCAATGCACAATTCTTGGTGTTTTTTGCTAATGATCGTTGCTACCATTTGATGCTGTCTCGAAGCCTTCAATGTCGCTCAGGTTTGATAGTGTGTACAGTAGATGGCTTGTTTTATTGTTTTGTAGCTGTTTTTTCTGTTTTTCAATATACAAATATCCTAAAACTCAATGGTGTTACATTGTTTTTGATATTATTGTTGTCACATGCCTCTATGGCTTTTGTCGTTTCTATAGCATGATTTATACAGTATATAGCAAGTTTGATACAGTAAAAAGCTTGTATTTTTATTTGGTTGTTGTTTTGTTTTTATAAGTTGCGTTTCGTTTTTATAGGTTAAGAGTTGCACAATATTTACGAATATTACAACGTATCTTGCCACGTTCATAAATACGCAATTTTCACGAGCCCTCGATAATGCCCCTGACAGTCCTTTTTGCATGTTTTTCCTTCCTTTGCATTCTGGCCCTTGTGATTTTGCCAAGGCATTGAATATGTGGTAGATGCTTGTGATTTTTAATGTATTTTTAGCAATTTTAGTTACTATGGTACGCACGTAAATCTAAAATGTAATAGATTAAGAAGTTGTAGCATATCCTTAGATCCTCGATCAAATGGCTGTCTATCAAGAAATGTTTCTAACTTTTGTTACTTTTTTCGCTGATCGTTTAGTTGTTAAGAAACATTTTTATGACTTTAAATTATACAACAAAAAAGAGAAAGGTATCTTCGACACTAAAATTACTAGTATTGTTCAAACGTACGTGGTCTCAATGCGTCGGAACTTAGCACGAAGTCGCCAAAACATCGCTAAGTCAGTGACGCTGTGTTATTACATGCTAACAAATGTTTTTATCTCTTATTAGAGAACTGTTTTTTATTATACTCATTACGGATAACGGTACTTGGTTTGGCCACACTTAACATATTTTTATGATCACATACATTGCTTTATATGTTTTTTTTTGTTTCTGTGTAATTCCCAGTTAGGGTGAGGAAAACAAGGGCCGCAGAGCAGAGTCGCTGGGCTACTGTTATGTTAATAGGGAGCGATTATTATCACTTATTTTTTGCAAATTGAATGAATGGAAAAAAGTTAGACACAAATTAACAAACTATTAATCATTTAATAACTCTTGATTAATTCGTTAATTTGAACATTATGTATTTAATTTGAAAGGTCTCACGATATTTCACCGGAGTGGGGTGAATTGGAAATTTTCCAAAAACGCCACCCGTAATTGGAGCTTTTATGATAAAATTCAAAAAGAACTTATTCAAATTGATTCTTATGGAACTATTTTGAATGAGATAAACGTGCTTATGGAATATTTACAGGGTATAAAGTAGATTTTAACGGGCTTAAATCAAAGTTTTACATCAATTATGTTTAGACATTAGCCAAAAAGATACTAAATAACCAGGTCACAGATACTAAGTTACCCAAACGATCTTATGCATTTTTGTGTGGTCATTATAAAATAAGAATGATCAAAACTAAATTATACAAATAAATAAAATTGACGCGTCTGTGTGTAATTTAAAAATAACTGTTATTTGCCTAATTTTTGTTAGCACGAAACCTAGACATAAAGACCTGTTTTTGTAATGCTGTATGTCTGTCTTCCGTTACTCCGAGGTCGTTTTCGAAATTACTGAATACTTTGACCGCGACAGTAATTGAAAGATTTTAGAGAGGAACACTGGATTTTTATGACATTGAATTTCGAACGAACAGGAGTCCATCTGATGGTAAATGGTCACGGTAAAACGGACATCTGTAATTCACCGCAAATAGGATTAAAGTCTCTCTTCAGGAAGCCTCACAGATGGTAGAACCAGTGTAGTTCAACCGGGGAGGTACCACCGCCACACCTATTTCCAGCGTGAACCAATCTTTGCGTTTCGTTGGAAGGGCGTGGTTGCCGGCTTACTCATATATGAGGCGACCATCTCAGTCCTCAAGAGTAGCAACGGATCTATGATCGACTTCATATAGAACCCTGTTCTATGTGAAGTTGCTAGCAGATGTCTATGGGCTGCAGTAATCACTTACCATCAGGTGGACTGCATGCTCGTTTGTTACTTCAATCTGTTAAAAAAGCCTCAAGATGCATTGCAACTCTTGAGGACAAGGTAAAGTTGGGTTAGGTTAGGTTAGACGACGTGGCCCGTGGATTACGAGCGTATCCGTGGTCCCGACAAATGGCATCCAGAGGAATACTGTTGGGTTTTAGCCGGTAGCACAGAATATTATCTCCGTTGCCCCCGCATCTCAGAAGAACGCATGCAGGGAATCTCCATGTAAAAAATGGTTACACTACGTGCGTAAGTGTTTCTTAATTACCACATCGTTCAAACCAAAACACATTAAGGCAGTAGCAATAACGATGCTGTTATTAGACGGGAATAGGTGTAGCGCTGGTGCTTCCGCATGGAACGGCGAAGGGTATTACCATCTTTTATTGTCACCAAAATTGGACCACGAACTGATTCTTTTAGGGGATATCTATTTACTTCGTAATACGTTTAGGAAAGGCGAGGTCGAATCTTATCAAATATAACGTGAAGGGAGAGGGGCTTTGTTCTTTTTTTTGATTCTTCTGCAAGAAGAATCTCCACGAAATGTGTTGAAAATTCGCCAAAAACATATCACGTAATTAATGAACGGCTTCTTACTTTTGACTTCGAGACTAACTACGGTTCCTGCGTAAATGAAAAAAAAAACCGTGGATGTAGGTGAACGCCAGCGCGTGTAGCTCGTTTGTTATATAAATCTTTCACGTTATCTACACCAACCACTTGAAATTCCTCTCAATTAACTGTCCTACATTGCGCACCTTTCTTTGCTCTAGATTTGTATAATTTATATGGTAAACGAGCTCTCGGTTATGGTACGATTTTTCAACTTTTCTCATATATCATCTTGCCGGTGCATTTTTTGGAAAAATGGAAATCGGCTTTGGGATAACTTGATTTTAAATTTATCAACCAATTTTCAGTTCAGATGAGATGAATCCATAATTAAGTTATTTATGTTCATTTTAACAAATATGGTGTTAATAATTTTATACGTCGGGTAATTTTGGAATCTGCTGGGCCGTTTCAAAATACTTGTACCTAAGACATATTTAAACATGTTAAGATCATGATTAATAAATTTATATGTATATTTTTGTTTCATTTATGTATTCTTTTATTTAGATAAAATTACAATACAATAAATAATAATGCAAAACGTGTGATTTAGATTTTTCGGTTTCTCACCATATTGTGTTGGTCCTAAAAGGAAAAAAAAATCACTTTAATTTTTCGCGGGAAGTTTTTTAAATAATGCTTGAAATTTAAATATATGCTGTATAATAATTGCTATTTATACCAAATTTAACGAACCAGAAAGTTTCATTAAGGTTTAATCTGCATAACGGAGTCTGAATTTAATACGTTTAGCTTTCGCTCAAAAGCTGTAAAAACTACAAAAATGCTAAATATTAAACATTTTTTGCTTAAATGTTGTGGAAACCGCATCGTATTCTACTTTTACTTTTCAAATTACGTGATACATTTCTCGAGCAAGGAGATTTATGTGATTTAAAAACGCGTTAAGTAATTAAATAGTTGAGGTCCTATTACTGTTCCTTGAGGGAGGCTAAGAAATGAATTTTGGCGTTTCTTAATATTTTTTAAATGCCAAATTCAGGATCTTTATTTGGAAGGCCTGACTCGGTCGAAAGCAAGATAATATCAAAAACCTTGTTCGCCTACCATATGATGCGGAATTCATTATTCTAGATTTGGTGTATGGAGCTTGAACCCGTTACCTATTGTATGTAATTTTAAAGCTGTTTCGATTCAATGATATGATTAACACCGCGGACCCGCTTAGTTTTTTCGATACTAATAGTTCCGACAGTGTATAACAGATGGCGCAAAAATTAAGAAATACAAGTATCACCACACCAACTAGCAATTTTATCTGCGTCCATAGATGTTTCACATCATAAAACCAACGCAGACAGATCTAAACAACTCAGATTGAATTTAATACGTGATTATTATAATCACGAAACATTGCATTGTTTTGCGAAATGTGTACTCAAACGCTAGTACTGTTATTTGTAATCATGAAACTGATCACACTAATCGTGTTGCAACATCAATTTAGATTCAATGCCATGGAACTGTCATTTCATAATGCCTTTTACTTGTAATTTTGTTGGATGATTCATATAATTACCCGACTGCATCAGAAGCAGGGTAATGTTTTTCGAGCCTATGTATGAATGTATGTCCATTTCTTTGGCACGCGCTACAGCCCAAACGGCTTGACGGATTATGATGTTAGTCTTTCTTGATAGGATCTACTAAACCTAAAATCTCTTTATATTTGGTAGAACCCCTCATTTATATGGACATCTGTGATCAGTCGCTACAGATGTCCATGGGTGGCAGTGATCACTTACCATCAAATAGACTGCATACTCGTTTACTACTTCAATCTAAAAAGACCAAAAAGTTTTATTTAAAAAGTTGTCTTCATTACGTAAAGGTAATGCATCACTAATATCTTTGACATTTTATAAATGTCCCCACACGTGTAGCGGTCGCCTATTTATAATTTTCTATTTCGGATTTGCAACAAAGAAACATAAATGCCATTACAAAGCCCTTGCACGTACAGCTAGGGCTACCAACATTGTGTCGACAAAATATAGTAACATTCATTCCACATTCTGCACTATAAAAATATAGTGCAAGATTTGGAATGAGCTTCCTCCTGAGGTATTCCCGTAGTGCTATGACAGGGGGTTCTTCAAGAGGGGTGTAAAAAGAGCCCTCCTGCAAAGCCGGCGATGCATTGGCGACTCCTCTGGTGTTGCAAATGTCCATTGGCGACGGTGACTACTTTCCATCAGGTAGCCCGTACGCCTTATCATTAGATTTAAGTATAAAAATATCATAAAACAAAGTATTTAATGGACAAAACAAATCTATTTTAATAAATATATACTTCTTAAATTTCTTGTTTAATCTAAAGACGCGTTCGTCAACTTTGGATTTGGAACAGATGGATTTATTTGTTAGATTTCGATGTCGAAAATATAGTATTTTTGCATTATTTATTCAATAGTATATAGTACACAGCCCCGAAATATAAAACAATTCGATATATTATACTACGGTTGGCAACCCTACTTCCACCGTACATTGTACGTCAGTGCTTTAAAAATCTCGTTAATCATACTCGTAGTATGGTAACTGTGATACGTTAGGCCTAGCGCACATGTAGGTACAAGTTTAAGTCGAACTGTTTAGTTGTACGTTAAAAGTATATAGAAATGTACCTATGTAATGAACCTATGTAAATCTGTATTTTTTTTAAATATTGAAGTAGCAAACGACCATGTAGTACAGCTGATGATAAGTGGCCACTGCCACCCATGGAAATAAAAGAAAAAATACATACAGAACAGGGGTTTTGTATGTATTTTTTTACAAATTTCGGCTCATATAAAAGTACAGCAGTAACCAGCAGCATGCCACTTGTAATCGCTTAAGTAGTTGCTAGAATTAAAAAACATAATAAAAAAACACATCGATCGTGTTTTGATAAACAGTTGTACAATTGACCAAAAGTTGAACGCACATTCCCATGCATTGCAGCGCGCATATGCTCGACTAAACAATCAATGCCCGACTATTCAGTTGGCCGCTGGTGACTAGCTTGATTGACTCTGCTTATTATCGTCGACTAACCTGTTTCATCCTCATAAAATATCCGAGAGCATTATTTAAACACTGCTACTACTAATTAATAATCGATAAAGTCATTTCTTTTATATTTAGTATATCTTAAATTTTGTGTATAGTATGTATGTATTTTATGATATTTTTAACTTAGTATTATTGTTCGCGTTATAATTAACATCTGCCGCAAGTTTTCCAGCCATCCATAGTTGACTGGTATAGGATGCATTCAAGCATTAAGTTTGCTCTATTGACTTTTATGTTATAAAGGTGCAATAACTAAATGAATCCTAAAAGCAAACAACTCCAATAAACCATTTGATCGATATAACAGTTGCGTGTATGCGGCAGGCTTTACCCTGTTTTGTAGAGCACCTGTTTTACGAGTATATGCCGAAATAACAAGCTACTTTTTACAGCTATAAAAGTCTATATGATCGTGTGCATATGACTTATATTTGTAAGAATTGGTAAATATTGTTTTACCGGTCTTTAGTATCATTAGAAATTTCGTATGTGGTTAGAACAGCTGTTATTAAATTAATTAATTAATTTATAGTTTTTTTTATTTCCATAGTACCATCAATTTTATTAATTTGTTTCGTATAGATAATATTTGATTATCCCCAGGAAACTTCCGATATATTTTTGTTTTAATTAAGTATATAAGTGAATATTTAAGGGGGCTCCCACACAACCGTGATTTTCGCCGTTGTTTTTTCAACATACTTATTGGTATGAAAACCTACGTGAGCGACTCCGGAACGCACTTGGCCGGTTTTAGTAGTTAAATATAAATTAAAGCAAACTTTGACGACCTTCTTAACAACTGACCTTTATAATTATAACTGACTTTGCCAAAATTATGAACACGGGCAAAAACATTTTTGTATACGTGATTCCTCAATTTAACATACAATGGGCATAATGACAAAATAAAATATCGAAGAATAAATGATTTGAGGTCTTATTGGACTTCCTAAATGCCTATTCACACTTAAAGATGAGCGCACTAAAATGCAACTGCGCGGGGGCGCAATTTTGCATGAAAAACTATCAACTATATCAACTTATAACTTGAATGTATCGGAATAACTAGTGTAGCCTAACTGTTACTTATATGATGGTTAGTACTATATATTTTGCAGGTGGTAGAACCAGAGTAGTTCGACCGGGGAAGTACCACCGCAACACCTATTTCTAGCGTAAAGCGTTTTTTTGCGTTTCGTTGGAAGGGTGTGGTTGCCAGCACACTTTTATATGAGGCGACCATCATAGTCCTCGGGAGTAGTAACGCGTCTGTGATTGACTTCAGATAGAACCCATGTTCTATTTGAAGTTGCTTACAGGTGTCCATGGGCGGCAGTGACCACTTACCATCAGGTGGACTGCATGCTCGTTTGCTACTTCAATCAGATAAAAAGAAAAAAAACATATATACAAACATTGCATGTTGAATAAAAGCTTTTAAAACAAACAAGACGGAGATTAGAAAGATCTACCACTAGTGCTTGCCAATGGTTCCGGCCGGCGTAGTTTCGCCGTTATCAAGATCGAGCGACTGCCCTGCACATATGTCACTTCTCTTTAGGACGCCCGTCTGTCTGCCTTATCCTTAGGTTTAAGTATAAAAAAATGCAACTGGATTGAAAATATTTCAATACAGGAGTTTAGAAGCCGCATATCGTGTGAACCTATTACATGTAAAACGAACAGGGATTCAAGAAGCTGATGGCCGACCTTCATTGAAAAGGCACCTTAAGATATGTGCAGATGATAATAACGCAAATTCGTGTAAACTAACCCAAACTAAATTAGTTTTTTTTCTCTTCCAGTAATATGAAGGTTACTACAATTTGGTTGTTAGTAGTATTCAAGGTTATAGACCGGTTTTCAGACTGGCGTTAGCGAATTTACATCAATATTTTTTGATAAGCGCGTTCATTTACCATATGTAGCATTTTGAAGTCCACTTCTGGACATAAGCATCATCTAATGCGGTGTTTGCTGATGCATACTTGTCATGGGTTTTGACGAACGCAAAGTGTTGAAGTTACATAAGAACAATTTGCTGCCCATTTTTAGGGTTCCGTATCCAAAGCGTAAAAACGAAACCCTATTACGAAGACTTCGCTGTCCTTCTGTCTGTCACCAGGCTGTATGATGTGAACCGTGATAGCAAGATAGTTGCAATTTTCACCAATGGTGTATTTCTATTGCCGCTGTAATAACAAATACTAAAAGTACAATAAATTTCCTGGCTATTCTATGCATGGATGTGGCCCCGAAAGGAGGGGGGTGGGGCGGCAGCCTTTTAGAAGTAAGTAAGCCAAACAAAAAAATTTGAAATAATATTTAAGGGTGCTCCAATACTACAAACCTGTTTTTATAGATAATGATACGCAACCCTTGGTGCAGAGTTTCGAGTCCGACTCGCACTGTTATTTTTTGGATTTCGTCCCTTAGTCGCCTAATAAGATATCTACAGGAAGGCAGTAATATCGTCCAAGACTGATACGATACGGTACTGATATCAGCGGTATCACTCTAATGCACTTCATGCTAATCTTATTGTAAATCTGAGCATATTTTCAAAAAAGTTCTTTTAAAAGCATTTGAAAGTAGTACTGTTCGAACAAGTGAATGTCGAATAGAAAGCTTCGTAGGCAAAAATGAATATTTTTTTCCAAAAAATAATGCTTATTTATTTGATTTATAGATAATATTGTTCTTGAACTTATTAGGTGTGTATAGAATAGTCTTGCCAGATGGTAGAACCCATGTAGTTCGACCGGG